>BMAC01000698.1:91642-115161 GCA_014905375.1 Phtheirospermum japonicum | reverse complement strand
ATTAGCCCATATGGATGTATGGGGTCCAGTTGAGACTTCCCGTATGGCGTGTTGAGAATATTGGGCCTTCGGGAACGTTGTCTGGTGCCTATTATGTCTGTAGGATCTCCTTTTATGGTGAAATCCCCGACATGTGGCATTTGCGCGTCTTGTACTGGTTCGTGTGAAGCCGTACTCTCGCCTGATTATAACTTGTTGTTGGTGGAGCGCTTCTTGGTACTAAGGCCGAAGAATCTCCCGAGTTCATTTTTAGATCCACAATACCTAATCCGGTGAAGGATTCGATTAGGTCATTTAAATCTTCCACGTTGATTCTTTCCATTACTTCTTGGATTGTAATGGAATTCCCTTGATTATGGCCATCATCTTCTCTTCTTCCGTTGGTTGTCTTATAACCTCAGTCGGTTTCCCCTTTTGGTGTAAAAGGGGTTCCGTTCCGAAAGTTATACGTCGTCTTCCTCCGGATGCACTTGGTTTGACTTCAAGGTTCTTGACTCGTCTTTGAACATCGATTATTATAAATCAAGTATCTCGT
Organism: Phtheirospermum japonicum; assembly: GCA_014905375.1. Classification (NCBI taxonomy): domain Eukaryota; kingdom Viridiplantae; phylum Streptophyta; class Magnoliopsida; order Lamiales; family Orobanchaceae; genus Phtheirospermum; species Phtheirospermum japonicum. The sequence goes on along the minus strand of BMAC01000698.1, from coordinate 114,626 downwards.
ACGCCTAGTGTAGGAAACGAACTAAGGCTGTGCTGAACAGTTACTGAAGGAGTCGGATAACTTGTAGTTCATCTTCTGTAACTAGAAGTTAGACGGTGTTATCGTCTGTAAAACGGACTAGGGGCGGTAACTTTCCGACTGGTGGCGTCGCAACCCATCTCACCCGGAGCTGTTTCGGTCAAAGAGAGGTACGAAATTTTAGAGAAATTTTAATTTTACGGAAGCATGTTGGTCCTAAGTACTATCTGGTAATTTTCTAAGTATTTTTTATTCTATACCTAAGTATTAAGTATGTTACAACTAAGTACTCAATTTTCTGCACAATAATATAAGGGCATATTGGTCTCAAGGGAGCTATCTTTAAATTATATATGGAGCTAGGGAGTGGAAGCAAAGAAAATTTAAAAGGGGAGTAAACCCCAAAATGAAAGAAGGTAAAGGAAGTGGTTCACAAAAACCCCTTATTATATTGTATATGTTCCAAAAACTCATCCTTCCTCTTTTATTTTTAGGATGTAATTAAATATATTTCTACAGGGTTTTTGTTTTGTCTCTTAAAAAGTTATGCTCTCAGTTATGTGTCTGCTAAGTTGAACTTTTTTTTGTAATGGAGTTTAAAATTTTCATGTTCAAAAAAAATTAATAAACGTAACTTTTTCAAATCAGCTGATAGCTGATCGATTAACTTTTTTCAATTTTAACATTTTTTTTAATATACTCTTTTTATATAATAATATATTATTTATATTTTCACAAAAATAATATTTCTGTACATATGGAGATTTTTATTTATTAATTAATATAATTATTTGTTATCGTTGTGAATATTTTTCTCTTAATTTTAATTTTTTAGGAAGCCTTTTACTTACAATTTATTTGTTTTTATAATTATTTTTTATTGTCATGTATATTAGTTTTATATTTTAATTATTTATATATTGATAAATTAACATTCAATCAGCTATTTCAATCGTAGAAAACAGTAATTTAAAATCAGTTACCATTTATCAACTATTAATCATTAACAACCAATAATCAGATATGAGCTCTTAATATCAACCCAACCAAGTAAAACCCCATAAGTTGCAAAGTTGAACTTTGTCAAAAAAAAAAAAAAACCATTTTGTTTTTGGTTCGTGTATTATCCCTATCGCTAATGTGTCGCTCGTGACCAGTGATTTAAATATCGAATTTTACCGATCGATTGAACTGGAAACCGATGGTCGAAGTAGTACAAATACCCAAAAAAATGTATTTGCCAAGTACCTGTCAATACCGGCCAAAAACGATTATACCGAGGAAATATCGGCAAAAAATTGTGATTCTTCTCAACTCTATTATTTTTATCACATTTTCTATATACATGGAAGACGTTAAAACCAGTGGTTCAATCAGCCTGAGTAGTTGAACCGCTTAATATTAACTTAACTAGTTTGATCACCGATACGATATCTAAAACATTGATCGCAACAAATCAAATTCTAATAATTTTGTGACAGTTAGAATATCATTAACCAATCAAAATTTAGAAAAGACTTTCAAGCTACATGTCGATATTTCCCCAAGAAATAAACAAATCAATCAATAAAGGCTGTGCAACCATATTATAAATCACTCTCCCCATCTTGTTCTATTTGTAGCATCAGAATATTTAACCATATTAAGAATAATATTTAATGTTCTAGTTATAAAAATAAATGACCAAGCTTAAAAGTCTAATTTAATTAAGATTTGAAGGGTATAATTAAAAACATAATAATGTAAAAATAGAAAAATAATGAAACAAATAAACAAGGAAAAGAAAAAGGCAGAATTATATAACCCGCATTCATAAAATTCAAACCCTAATGTAAAATCCCTTTTAAGTTTTGAAAAGTGTAATAGTTTCTAGTAGGGGTGTGCAACCGGTCCAGATCGGACCGGTAGACCGGAAATTTCGGTCCGGTCCAAACCGGTTTCGACCAATTTTTCTAATAATTATTTTTTTGGAAAATCGGTCCAATTCCAATTTGAACTGAAAAATTACGGGTTTGGACCGGATCGGATCGATACCCGAAAAATCCCACTTTTATGGACCGTAGATCGGATCGGATTATCACCGGTTCGGTCTGGTACGGACTAGTCTCTAAGTAGCATCACCTAAAATTTAATTAAAAAGTCAGATTTATGAATTTAACCGCCAAAACCAACCGAAAAAAAACCCACCCCAGTTTCCATGGACCATCAAGATTTGCACCACTACGCACGCCTACTCAATTCCTTCAACACCCCCAATTCGACCTCACAAGGTAAACAACTCCACCTCCTTTTCCTGAAAAGGGGCGTCCTTTTTTCCACTCTCACCATCGCCAACCGCCTCCTTCAAATGTACGCCAGGTGCGGAGCAATTGACGATGCCCGCAACCTGTTCGACGAAATGCCTCACAGAAACTGCTTCACTTGGAACACCCTTCTCGAAGGATACGCCAAGACAGGAGGCCGTAAAAATGATATGTTAAATTTATTTCACTCGATGCCCCAAAAGAACGAGTTTTCTTGGAACGCAATCCTATCAGGATTAGCCCGAGCAAACGAGCTCGATTTCGCGCAGCGATTGTTCAACGAGATGCCGAAGAAGGATGAAATCGCGTGGAACACGATGATTCATGGGTACGCGAGAAATAAAAGATCGGGTTTGGCTTTAGCGTCGTTCAAGGATTTTCTAAAATGGGAAACGGGCCAAAACTGCGGGGGGTTAAGACCCGATCCGTTTATCTTGGCTACGGTTATTGGGGCTTGTTCGGATTTAGGGTTTCTCGATCTGGGAAAGCAAGTTCACGCTCGTGTGGTAATCGATGACGTGGCATTTGATTCAGTTTTGGGCAGTTCACTCGTGAACATGTACGGGAAGTGCGGCGATTCGGATAGCGCGGGTCGGGTTTTGAACGGTATGGACGACCTGGACGATTATTCCTTGTCGTCGTTGATTTCGGGGTACGCGAATGGCGGTAAAATGCACGAGGCGAGAAAAATATTCGAAATTAAATATAATCCGTGCGTTGTGGTATGGAACACTATGATTTCCGGGTATGTTGCAAACGGTGATGCTTTCGAGGCTTTAATATTTTTTAATCAAATGCATAAAAAAGGTGTTTCGGGCGATTTCTCTACGTTTTCAAGTATTTTAAGTGCTTGTAGTAAAATCGGTATTTTTAGAAATTGTGTTCAATTGCATGCGCAGGCTAAGAAATTAGGGATCGTTTACGATCTTGTTGTTGCCAGTGCATTAATCGATGCCTACGCAAAGTGCGCGAGTTATGTAGATGCTTGCAATTTTTTCGATGAGCTTAAAATTTACGATACCGTTTTGCTAAACTCGATTATCATGATTTACTGTAATTGCGGTCGAATTTCCGAAGCGAAACACGTTTTCGACAAATTGAGATCAAAAAGTTTGATCTCGTGGAATTCGATGATCGTGGGTTTGAGCCAGAACGGGTACCCGGTCAACGCTTTGGAGCTTTTTCGCACGATGAATGATACTAATGTAGTTATGGACATATTTACCCTCGCTAGCGCTATTAGCGCGTGCGCCAGCATCTCGTCGTTCGAACTCGGCGAACAAATTTTCGCGCGAGCTTTTGCAATCGGGCTCGATTCTGATCAAATCATAACGACGTCGCTTATAGATTTCTACTGTAAGTGCGGGTTTATAGAAATCGGCCGGAAATTATTTAATAAAACGACAAAGCCCGACGAAGTTTCTTTTAATTCGATGTTGATGGGTTACGCCACAAATGGATATGGGTACGAATCTTTGGTTCTATTCAAGGAAATGTTACGGGACGGCGTTAAACCGACCGAAGTTACGTTTACCGCGATTTTATCGGCTTGTGATCATTGTGGATTGGTCGAAGAAGGTAAAAATTGGTTTTATTTGATGAAAAAAGAATATGGTGTCGACCCGGGGATTGAGCATTATTCTTGCATGATCGATCTTTTGGCGAGAGCAGGCCGGGTCGAAGAAGCAATTGGACTTATCGAGGAGATTCGTGATTGTCGACGTGATGCGAGCATGTGGTCAGCGATTCTTAGGGGATGTATTGTGAGTGGGGATAAGTTGCTTGCTAAGAAAGTGGCGGAGAAAATAATCGAGCTTGATCCGAGTAATTCGGGGGCGCTTGTGCAGTTAGCGGGTGTATTGGCGTCGAGTGGAGATTGGAATGAGTCGGCATTGGTGAGACAGTTTATTAGAGATATGAGGATAAAGAAAAACCCTGGTAGAAGCTGGTTGTAGTTTTTTTGTTGGACATAAATTATTGGGTAAATATATTGTTCCCAGTTTTTGTTTCAATTTTTTCTTTATTTTATTTTATTTTTTTTGGGTAAATTTTAGTTTGTCAGGAGTAAGTCTACTGCTGTAGATTAGGGTTGACTAAGATTGTTGTTGGTAGCAAGATTAAATGCAGACGCAGTGTTGGGTTGAAGAATTTTTTTAGACATTTTCTTTTCTTGGAATAAGATTAAATGTATTAACGAATTTAATTTAAATATTAAAAAATTAATTAATAAATAAGAGTAGACATTTACAAGCAACAGAGAGAAAATACATCATTTGAATTTTTTATTCTATATTTAAAATTATAACTATCACAAAAATATTGTAAATTTATAGTTTAATAAATTCTGTGTAATACAAGTTATTACTACAAATTGAACTAAATATAATTGGTTTCTTGTAGATGGATGTTTTTTAATCAATCCTAATCCCAGATCGACCAACATGGGAGTGTTTACAGACCTTTATTAGAAAAAGAGAGAAAAAATGCTTTTGAACTTTTAGCTGGAAAAAGACTTTTACGGGACACTGAAAATATCAATCGTTGTATTGTGCATCAAGTTTATATCACTCAAAATTATTGTATACTTTGCCTAAAAGATAAATATAGATTATATATGAGTAAATCAATATATAAATACAAATACATTATATAACAACTAAACTACATCAACATGATGCACTTAAAGATAAATATAGATTATATATGAATAAATCAATATATAAATATAAATACATTATATTACAACTAAACTACATTAACATGATGCAATTGAGGACACCATATAATTTTCGTACAAACATCGGAATATATTAAACTATAGGGTGCATCATGCATTGTCAAATTTTTGATTCTTTTAATTCCTTCTTTTCTCATATCCAGGGCTGATGTCTCTAGGAATTGTGGCGAAATTGATTGTTGAGGGAGACAATGGAGTTCACACATGAGAGTTAATGAGAAATGAGACCAAGTGCATAATACATAATGCACCTGGGTGACCATATACCATCTCTAATTTTTGTAAAATAGTTAGTTTTATTCTATTTAATTTTTCATCTCATCCTCTTATAAATTTTGTGAGTAGGAAATATATGTTTTCAACTGAAATTGACACTAGAAAATGAATATAAGAAATATGAGCCGAATTCGAGTGGTATGCTCAAAATTATTATTATTTTTATTGTCCAATTTCTTGCCTATTTCTGCAGCCCACTTCCTTAGCAGCTCAAGACTCTGCCCCAAGACAGTTGGGTTGAGCGTCGGATCCTCCCATCAGACTCGATCTTGATCGTCTACTTTAAGAATTTTATCGGGACTGTTAATCGCCCCTTTAAACCCCCATTCCCTGAAACTCTAACCTCACTTTGTTGATCTCGTTCTCTCTCTTCAATTGCTTCCTCTCTCTTATGATCTTTGATCTTTATTTCTCTTTTTCTCTCGAGCCAAAAAATAGAGTGCTTGTTCGTGAAAATAACATGACCATTGTAAGAGTAATATTCATGTGTGAGAGGGTTCTGGGTTTCGGGTCAAAGGGTTTTTCGAGCACCACCTTGGGGTCATTGTTCGAGGGGTTACCAGCAGTTTCGGCAGTGGATTGGGTCTTTGAGAAGCCTCATGGCCGTACCGGTTTACTGTTGTGACAAAGTGTGCGTTTCAATTGGATATCTAAGCCAAAAATAACGACGTCGTTGTGTGCCATTGCTGCTGGTGCTTGTCGTTGGCGTTTCTGAGCTCAGATCGATGACAAACCTTCTATGTAAAGGGATTATCATCCTAATTTTATCATTATATTAGTTCCTTTTTTTTTTTCGTATTTCTTATCTCTTTCCATTAATTCGTTGTTGTCCACTTTTGCAGGTATTCGTTGGAGTTTTCTAACTACAGACAGATTCAGACGAGCCGTGGCATCCAACTAGTGGTCCGGGTTCATGCAAAAGCTTCTGCAGACTCGGGCTGAATTATGAGTATGGGTTGCTGGTTCGGGCTGAAGAGATAGCGCAACGTGTCCGGATACGAGGTACGATGTTCGAGCAGAAAATTAAAAAGGATAAACTGCCCCATTTTGCTTCCGCTAAAGTTAAAATGAATCGATCAATCGCGGTACGATGGTGACTATGTCCAATAGTGGTATCAGAGCATAGAGGACTGCCCGCCACTCCGGTGGATTGGGGCCCTTACTTAGGGTCCCGCTAGGGTAAATTAGTTTGATCCTCTCTATTTCAAATTTCGTAGTCTAAATACCGTTGGTAGCCGGTTTAACTGTTTGAGGTATAACTGGTAGATCTAAGTTAGATTCAGGCTATTCGATTTGATTTCTACGTGCTTTCATATTTGTGATCCTTTCCAGAGCTTATGTGTTAATTTATTATCATTAATTTATTTATTGTAAGTAAATTAGTTATCGATTGTTCACGCATGCCAAACCTTCTTGCACGGGCCACTTAGCGCCATTGGGGATCTTGAAGGGCATGGGCTGTCGATTTCGTGCAAACATCACCGACCAACTTATTTGACGAGTTAGTTGGTGAATCGACGAGCTTTCATTGTGATTTAGTCAATCTAGCGATTTATCATCTTTGTGACTTATGTGCATTGAGTTTTATTGATTTTATGTGAATTTTAGTTTTAAGTTAATTTCTATACGTGTTCGCACTCTCTATCATTTTGTTAGAGTACTGCGTGTAACTTACTGTCGAGTGTAGTAGTTTTTTGAAAAATTGTGTGTTTTTTAAAATGTCTCCGATGTCTACTTTAACATACCTCTGTTCAACGGTAAAATAAATTATTTTTTAAAAGGGATTTTAATCTAGCAAAAGGTTTTCAAAGTAATAAGTGTTTTTTCGAGAGAAATTACTGATAAGAATCTTGAAATGGATGAGTATGCATACTCTTCGATTATTTTAAGCTTGTCTGATTATGTCTTGTGTAAAGTCGGTATACTTGATACGACAAAAGAGTTATGGGAAAAACTTGAGGAATCATATACAGAGACTTATTTGCCGAGCAAATTATTTTTACTTGAATATTTTTTTGCTTTAAACTTGATTTATCTTGAGACATGGATGATAAATTAGATGAACTTACCAAATTTGTTCAAGACATTAAATAGACCGGAGACAAACATATTAATGATTACACTCATATTGTTCTCTTAAATATTATTTCTGATTCTTACTCTGATGTTAAATCTGCCATAAAGTATGGGAGGGATCATGTGAGTTTGAAACTGTTGTTAATGATCTAAAAAGCAAGGGATTAGGTTTAAAATAATAGAGTGTCTAGGAGTTCCGGTGAGTTTAATTCAGTTAGAGGAAGGTTTCGAAACCATTTTCAAATTCAAAAATCTTCCTTTGACCAAAATAACTAAACTCCTTGTAGAAAGAAAAGCAAAAGCAAGTTAAGGTCTCAGTCTAGGCCTAAGAATCGAAAGTGTTATAATTATGGTGCAACGGGTCATTACATTCGTGAGTGTACTTTACCTGAGAAAACAAAAACTAAACTTTCAAAAAACCAGCCCAATGATCAAGCGAATATGGCTTGTAGTAGTAAAAATAATGGCGATGTCTTTATGGTCATAAGAAATGTTGATGTTATGAATTCTGTGTCGTTTTCTGCATGAGAAAATAAGTGGCTATTTATTCCTACTTGCACTTTTCATATATCTCCATTTAGAAAATTATTTACAAATTATAAGAAAGTGTCGCATAGGTCTGTGTCTATGGCAAATGAGAAAAAATGTCAAGTTGTTGGTGTCGGTGATGTTTGTTTCCGATTATGGTGTGGCTTTGAGAAATGTTAGGCATGTTCCTGATTTATGCAATAACTTAATTTCATGTGCTGCATTTGAAGATGATGGGTTAGAAGGTAGATGGGTGAAGGGTTTGATGAAAATTTTGAAAGGGTCTCTTGTGATTCTCAAAGATGTCAAACCAAACAATTTGTATGTATGCGTTGCTGAGTCTAATGCTTTTTCTAATTTTGTGAATGTCATTCAAGTGGACAAAATTGATTTTTGGTATAAGCGGATAGGTCACATGAGTGGTAAGGGTCAAGAAATTCTGCATAAGTGTGGCTGTTTTGGTAATGATAAACTATCTTGTATACCGTTGTGTGACTCTTGCGTGTTAGGAAAACAGCATAAATACTCTTAAGTGGTCAGGGTCTAAAAATACTTGAATATTTGCATGCTAGTGTGTGGGGTCCAACTAGAGAACACACCCAAGGTGGAAGTTTTTATTCTTTTATCTGTTGTTGATGACTTTCGCAGAAAAGTTTGGGGTTTTCCTTTAAAATAAAAATCTAATATTTTTGAAAAATTCAAGTCTTGGAAAGTTTTGATTGAAAACCAAACTGGTAAGAAAAATTAAAATTCTTCGAATGAACAATGCATTTGAATTTTGCAACACTTTATTTAACAAATTGTGTGCTGATTCAGGAATTCAAAGACATAAAGTCATTCCATGTAATCCTCAGCAAAATGGGGTTGTAAAACATATGAATTAAACTTTACTTGAAAGAGTTAGATGTATGCTTGCATGATCCGATCTTTCTAAAAAGTTATAGGATGAAGCTATTTTGACTGCTGCTTATTTGATAAATAGATCCCCTTATATGTCTTTGAATGGAAAGTGTGTAAGCATGTGGGGTCGATCGTGATTGACTTTTCGAACTTGAGAGTTTTTGGTTGTGCTGCATTTTTTCATCAAAATAGTGATCAACTTGAACCTCGGTCTAAAAAAATGCATCTTTTTAAGTTATCCTGAAGGTGTCAAAGGGTATAGCTGATTAGCACATATTTGTCCGTGTTTTTATTAGTATTTTAGTTAGTTTTTCTTATTGTTTTCGGTATAAGTTGGATAGTTTAAGCTTATTCATATTTTTATACTTCCAACTTACTTTACCGCTTTTTGATCTAGATTTTGCAATTAGGTGATATTTTATGTTTTTCACCTTATAGCTAAGAAGCCGGAAGAGTTCAGCACGCAACGGATGAAGTATGATGATCGAGAGATAAAGATCGAGCTTTCCGGTGAAAGAGTAGCAAGAATTTGATGCTGCTGATTATCTATAACGTATATTCCATCTGGAACCATTATAGTAGCGCTGTCGACGCTACTGCCGACATCGGATGCCGAGAGCTGCACGCGTCGCCCGACGCTTTTCGACACCTATCGATGCACATGGCCGACCAACTCTCTGTGAGCGTCGACCCATGGAGCATCGACCGATGCGAACCAGCCAGACCATCGACCCTGCCGAGCGCTGCGTGCCACACCTGCCGAGCAATGACTAGCGTTGACGCCAACGTGCGGGAAATGTGTTTTTAAGGTAACTTATGCTCCATGACAAGGAAAAACTATAAAAAAAAAAAAACCCTCTCTGAGTCTGTTCCAACACACAGCATATACCACTACAACCCTACTTATGATCCTTTTGCTCCAAAACAACACACCTTCAAACCCCATTTCAACATAGAAGATCAAGATCGAAAATTCAAGAGTCACAAGTTCCAAGCTCCACCCGTTAGTTCGTGATTCGATTTTCGGCCAAGATCTACGCAATCTCTTCGGATTAGCTGGAGAATTTACTTCAATTTCTTAGTTTCAATAAGCACTCTAAACTCTTTAACTATTTTCTTAGATTAATTTATGCGATTAAGTAGTAGTTTCTCTATAATTGTTCTTGAATTATTTCATGTTATGAACATAGTTACTTTTGATATTTGAATTTGTAATCTTTCATTTAGTTCAGTTTTATTGGTTTTATATCATTCATGTTTAGATAATTGTTTATCATTTATGCTTAGATTGGTTTCTTGGTTTGAATTTACATGTTCTTAGTACATTTCTTAGAGTTACCTAGTTTAAATTAATGTTAAAGTGCTTAGATAATCAAAACAAATCAAACCCCCAATTTGTACAAGTTCTCATGTTACTTTGTGAGTGAACAAACTATTCGAGATTCCGACTGCATGTTCCTTGAGATTGACTCGAGTCAACTTACCCACCTATAAGTGACCCCGTTCTCTTGCGGGCAAGCTTTAAATATTTTGACAAATAGTTTATAAAAACAGGTGCATTAAACTTGGATCAATAGCTTATGGCTTATCAGTGAACCAGGTTTTAAAGTCGTGATATGACTTTTAATGAATATGACTTTCCTTGTTTGTTTGTTCCTATGCCTGTTTGTGAATCTGATACAGCTCCGAGTAAGGTAGTGCAATCACATAGTTTAAGTAATTATGATGAAATGCATGTTGAAACTGAAACGTTAAATGAGTCTTTAGAAGGCTATCAACTTGCTAGAGATAGGGTTAGAAGGAATGTTGTTACTCCATCTTCTAAGTTTAAAGATTATCATATGAATTCCTTTGCTTGTATTGCGTTTGATTCAATTGATAGCAATGGTCCTAAGTCCTATGAAGATACTTTGAAATTTGTGCATTCTGTTGAATGGTTAAATGTTATGAATGAGAAAATGAACTCTTTGCATGCTATCAGTATGTGAGTTTTGTGCCTAAACCTGATAATTGCTATGTTGTTGATAAAACCAAAAAGATTGGTTACCAAGAATATGGGGTACTAACCTCAAATCTGAGATCAGCGACCTGAAATAGCTTCCAAACACGTCATAGCGACCTGATAAGCCTCCAAAAGCCTCTTGGCGACCTAGCTGATCCTGCAAAACAATACCTTCAATCGAGTCGGTGATCAGACCCGCGAAGGTCCTCCGATGCTTAAGTTAGATACTGAGAGAGATAATTTAGAGAGTTCAAATCACAATAGAACAACAACCACCAAAGTTGAAAATAAAGAGAGGTATGCACCCCTTTTATAGAGACAAGAGAAGTCCTCCCCAAGCCAGAGTTTCCTTCTCCCACCACAATTCCATAAATACCATGACTGACTTAGAATTAAGATTCCTCCTATATGCTAAGTTCCCATAAACAATAAATCTCCCATTAAATTACCAGAATAGGCCTGGACCTGTTATTCTTTCCATACAGTTCGCCGGGACCCCATAAGACCATCCATATGAGCTCATTCGGTCCTAATAATATAAAGCCCATGACCGAGCTATAAGATCAACGCACAACTAATACAATCATAAGAGGTCGCGACCCTATATGAGAACTCATCCGCATATTTCAGGTCGCTACTCTATAAACCAGCTCGCTCACCTCCTATAAACCATCTCGCTCACCTCCCAGAGGATACGCTCCTTCCAAGAGATGAGATCGCTTTCCATAAATACCCTCATATATTACGTATGGATTTTTAGTGACGTATTAGTTGTGGATTGTAAGTAGTTATTTAAGTTCAAGAACAAATATAATTCTGTTAGGTATAAAGCTCGTTTATTTGCTAAAGGATTTACTCAAAGGGAGGGGATAGATTATACTGAAATCTTTGCTCTTGTTGTGAAGCTTACTACTATTAAAATCATGCTTGCGTTATGTGCTCAATTTAATTGGGAATTAAAATAAATGGATGTTAAGACTACCTTTTTGCGTGGTGATTTAGATAAAAAAAAATCTATATGCGGCAACCTGATGGTTTTGTTGACAAATCGAAGTCTGAGCATAGATGTTTGCTTAAAAAATCTCTGGTTTAAAACAATCTCCTAGACAATGGAGCAAAAAATCTGACGAGTGCATGCTTTCTTTAAAATACCAAAAAAATTGTTTGATACTTACTTGTATTCTAAAGTAGATGCTAAGGTGCCTTTTTTCTTATTGATCTATATTGATGACATGTTGCTGATTAGTTCATGTATCAAGACTGTCGATCATGTGCAAAATTATTTAATTTCTTAATTTAAAATGAAATATTTAGGAGATGCAAAAAGAATCCTTGGCATAAACATTGTTAGCGATAGGAAACACTCTACTATCTATCTGAATCAGATTTTGTATGTTGAGATAATCTTGAGTAAATCTCTTATGACGGATGTTGAACCTAGGGTGTGCAATCGGTCTAGACCGGTAGACCGAAAATTTCGGTCCAGTCAAAATTGGTTTGTACCATTTTTTATTTTTATTTTAATTTATTTGACAAACTAATTTTATATAATTTAATTTTAAAAATTATGGGAGACTTCAAATTAATATGATCTAATAGTAAATGACAACAAACATATTTTTTAGTATTACTATTAATATTATAATATACTTATAAACAATAGTACATAACATTACACACACTAAACATTTAATTGTAACAGAAATTTATAATGTGATATAAAATATTCTTTAATTAAAAATATACATTAAACATTAAATTGTACCGTAATTTTATATAGTAATAGGAAAGATTTTTTAATTAAATAATCAATTACACTACAGTATAAAATTACAAACAACTCATTCTCTTAATTTATTTGGACAATATAAATAACTAAAAACATTTTTTCTTTAAAAGTGACAAATGAATTTAAAAAAAAGGAAAATCGATCCAAATCTGGTCCGGACCGAGAAATTACGGATTTGTACCGAACCGGACCGAAACTTGGAAAGTCCCATTTTTATGGATCGTAGACCGGACTGAATTATCACCGGTTCGGGCTATTTTTGCACACCCCTAGTTGAACTTGTTAATGCAACTCTTGCTGGTCATTTCTTACTTAGTAAATAACAGGCTCCCATTCATGAACGTTCTTACCCTATGCTAGTATTACTGGTTCTGTTATATATTTGATGGTTAGTATTAGGCCTGGTATACTTATTACGTAAGTTGCTTGAGTAGGTATATATCTAACCCTGGTGAGATTTATTGGGAAGTTGGTGGTTGCTTCGTCATTTAAAATACATTGTTAATCTTGGTTTGAAATCTTCTAAATATGAAATTGTGTTTTGAAAGAATATGTGGATTCTAACTATTCTAATGATTGGAGCACTAGAAAATCGACTACTTATTATATGTTCACCTTATGTGGCTCGCGTATTAGTTGGAAATTACAGTTACGGCGTGTGGTTGCGTTGTCAACTACCAAAGTCGAATATGTTATGATAACTAAGGCGTTTAAAGAGGCTATATGGTTAAACAATTTATTTTCTAGAAATTCGATTTCTTGATGATGATGTGGTTGTATTTTCTGATAGTCAATCTGCTATTCAATTGGCTAAGAATTCTATTTTTCATGATCGAACTAAACAAATTGATGTGAAATACCTCTTTATTTGAGATGTGGTATCCAAAGGTGTAGTTCTACTTAAAAAAAATCATTCTAAATCGAATCCTGCTAATATGGAAACAAAATATTTGCCGGTTGAAACATTTGAGTCTTGCCTTGAAACCCTCAATTTTGATTCTTGTGATTATGCCGTCTTTTGGGATTGAGTTGTTTGTTATAGCCTACTCTGTTGGCTATAACTTTGTGTTTCCCGTTACTCACTTTTGTGGTGAGAACAGGTAGGGTGGATATGGGAACGAAGATGGCAACAGTGACATACAACAATGACGAAATCCTAAGGCTACCCTAAATAGTAGACCAGTATTAGGCCAAGATGGAGAATGTTACTTTTTATGGCCCGATACCCGACCCATTTTTGCATCCCAAGACTCCACCCCAAGACAGTCAGGTAGGGCACTCCGGATCCTCCCATCTGACTCAATCTTGGCCGTCCAATTTATGGATTTTATAAGGGCTGTTGATCACCCCTTTAATTAACCTCGCTTTGTTGATCTCGTTTCTCTCTCTTCGCCTGCTTCCTCTCTCTTGATCTTTGATCTTCATTTCTCCTTTTCGCATGAGTCAAAAAACAGACTGCTTGTTCATGAAGATAACATGACCATTGTGAGAGTGATATTCATGTGAGAGGGTTTTGGGTTTTGGGTCAAAAGGTTTTTTGAGCGTCACCTTGGGGTCGTCGTTCGAGGGGTTACCAGCAATGTTGGAGTTGGACTGGGTCTCTGGGAAGTCTCGTGGCTGTGCCGGTTTACTGCTGTGACAAAGGGTTCGATTCAATTGGAGATCTTAGTCAGAAATAACAACGTCCTAGCGTGCCATTGCTGCCGATGCTTGTCGTTGGCGTTTCTGAGCTCAGATCGACGGCAAACCTTCTCCGTGAAGGAATTATCTTCTTAAGTTTATCATTATTGCTTTAGTACCTTTTCCCCCTATTTCTTATCTCCTTCCATTGATCTCGTTGTTGTCCGATTTTGCAGGTACTTGCTAGAGTTTGCCAACTACAGACGGATTCAGTCGAGTCGTGACGTCCAACTGGTGGTTCAGGCCGTGCAAAAGGGCTTCTGTTGACCCAAGACTGAACTGTGAGTACGGGCTGCTAGTTTGGGTCAAAGATATAACGCAACGTGTTTGGATACGAGATACAACGTTCGGGGAGAAGATTGAAAAGGACAAATCGTCACATTTTGCTTCAGCTATAGTCAAAATCAATCAATCAATCGCGATGATTCTACGACGGTTGACTACCCACAACATGTTGGAATTCGTAGAGACGAACACCATGCTCGTGCAGCGGAAGTTTAAAATTTTTGTAAATCCAACAAATCCATCTTGTGAATGAATATATTTATACAATAAATAAACGAGATAAAAGTATGAAACCCTTACATTAAATCCAGGTCCGAGTTCAACACTAAGGTATCCACGCAATTAGTTCTCCGACAGCAAGATCCAACTTCAGTGTATTGCTATCGTGAAAAAAGTTAGGAAATCTCACGAAAACTCAAGAACTCCCAATCTCAAAATTAGGATTTATGTGTTTTAAAAACTCTCTGTGCTCTCTTGTTTTTAATTGTTGACAACTTATGACTTTATGTTATATTTATACTAGGTACATAAGAGAACCCTAATCCTAAAAAAGGGTTGGACTGTCCAAGACATGGGCCCAAAATAATTTTAGCCCAATTACCTTTATTAATATAACATAGATAATTAAATCCAAATCCAATTTAATTTAATTAAATAATTTCTATCAAATAGAAATTAATATCATAATTATTAACAATTAAATATTACAATTCTAAATTGAATATTTAATACTTTCCTGATACACTCTTAAATTGGAAAACTAATCGCATATAATGTGACCTATAGGCCTTTATATATGACATCAATCCAATGATGATCCAAACAAAACTCCTAAACGGTTTAGTTGGACGAACTCAATATATAAAGAACATTCACTTGAACCCAGCGAATTATAACTTTTATACAAAGTTTTGGTGAAATTCATTTCATTCCGAATCACTCAATAAAACTCAAGATTTATCCAAGTGTATATCTCAATGGCTTAATCAATTTATCTCATCTTTATTAGTCGACAACTAGACAATACTTCAATTACTATATTGAATATGTCTCTTGCATTGACCAATGACTTTAGTCGACCTAATATAGAGATTATAAGTGATCTCTCTCGAGATTCTAATCGAGTAATGAGTTCTTTCTTGGCTCAACTACCACCTTCATTTACATCATGATGCACCCAACACAAACCGTATCTACCCCGAAAAGGAGTGCAAGCATTGTCATGGTCAAAGTATATCCCTCAGTAAACAAGATTGACCTCAAGTTAAATGATTATCACACGCTTTATACATTGATAAGTTTATAAACATATAATAAATAACTTATCAGTAGGGTTTACCAATACTCTCCAAACTATCCATGTGTCCATCACGAATAACTATTATTCACGAGATTTACTACATTCTCTAAAATGTGATGCAGACCACATGCCGACATATATTATATTATCAATATCCCAATTTTGATAATCATTAGCCGTGTCTATTTTAAAAGTAATGTTTTATCAATGACATCTCACCATATCAATAACAATATTAACTATACGAGAACATTTATATTAATAATCATAAACAATAAAAATAATAATTCAATAAATACAATACCATATATACTACGATATATATAATAATTATGATAAAATATAATGTATTTAAATCAATATGATTTTCAGTACATTCTTACTTTCACAAGAAATATAAATATACCCTTGTGTTAGGCAGATTAGATGGAATTATGTTTCGTTGATATAATTATTGTGTGTTTTTTTGGCATTTATCCTTTAGTAGTCAGCCAGCCCTAGGACGATTGGAATCCCATTTATTGAATCTAATGGATTTAGCTAATCCAATTCATTTACTCTAGAAGATTAAAGTGACACGTCCTACAGGTGTTGGCGTTGATATGGGTCGATCTCTATCCCAAACTTTGTCCTACATCTCATCTTTATCACTACAATAAAAAAGTATATCGTGAGACATCTCACGTGTTTTTAATTTTATTGTTACCAAAATATATTCTCACTCTTTTATTTTTCATAACTGTGGATCTAACTTATATGTTAGTTGTCCACTATATTGGCACACTACCGGTTTCAGTCTTCATTTCATCTTGTATTTGACACGTAATATAAATATCCCATGTATAAATAGTAAAACTTTATCTGGTGCTAAATCAGTTTAAATGGAATATCTTGAACAAAAGTCCTAATTGAGTTATTACATTATTGGGGGTGGAACGAATTGTGATGATTGAATCCAGGTCTGTTTAAGAAGAAAAAAAAAAAAGGAAAATCGATAAAATTGGTAAATCGAACCACCCCAAGCCAAAAAATAGAGTAATCGAACCACTTAGAGGTATCGAGACGGGTTACAAGAGTGTCGGAGCGGGCACGGTTCACACAATTGTAAAACTGGCGGGTACCTAAACCGATCTACCAAAAAAATAATTTTTTAATACACAATAATTCTAGGTCTTTTCCTAATTCTTATTTTACACCATCCATTCATTCAATTACTAATTTGTTATTGTTAATTTTATGAGTTCTTATTAATGCATATCACTTTAAATTATATTCCAAAATTCAAGTTCTTTTAGATGGACTAGTCCGGTATTCGAACTGATTTTACAGGAACCGAAAGATAAGATATCACTAGATGTGAACCCATTCATGATTCAAAATTTTGTTTTAACCAATTATTTGTTTGGGTTAAAAAATTTCTCATGGACCACTAGTTCATGCACACTCCTAATTGTATCCAATTTTTAATAATATTTTATTTAAACGAGAGCGGTGAATTTAATAGTAACACAATTTTTCTGACATTGATTTTACTTTATTGAAATAAATATCACAACCAGACAACACCAAATTTCAGGCAGGGGTTACATATCCTTTTGTCAACTTTTAATAATTGAACAAATGCGTAGGAAATTGGAATTAATTTTGGCGTCTCCCTAAAGAGTAGAGCATATCAACAATCAATTAGTGATGTGGATATAACCTAAACGTTTAGTCAGGTGAAGTTGGAGCTACAGATGTCCCTCGAGTTTGGCACTGCACTTTATATCTTCTCATTCAATTCAAACCTAAACAAATTAAGTACCAACTATTTTCAATTTTATCTCATTTATGATCTGTATATACAAATAGTCTAGTCATTATATGAAAAAATAAAAAACAAACACGCACACACAAAAAGTTGAATCGATTATTGCTCATATTTGAGAAATACAAATATTTCTCATAGTTTTATTTTTTTGCAATGGCTATCTTGTTGGCAAAATCAAGAACCATCATCTCAAATATTCTCAAGATCACAACAAATGTTAGTCCATTTGAGAATATTCTGAAACAGAGGTGTACTAAAAATCATTCTTGGTTTCATGCAAATCTTGCTTCTTACAAGACATTGGCTGGTGATTTAGTCAGCGGAAGGCCACGTGGATTGTTGGCTAGCTCAGCCGCAGCTTTGACTTTTCGGCGGCCGGAGTCGGCCAGAGCTGGAGAGCTAGCTGAAGCTGTTGCTTACACCGATGAGGATGAGGATGAGGATGAGGATGAGGATGATGATGCAAACCAGGTAATATTTTTAGAAACATTTCCATCTTCGTCTTTTTTATTTGAATTTTGATTGAGCTTAATTTGCTGGAATAACTATAATCTAAACGTGCTATTTTATTTTAAAATAGTATTTCATTTTCTATTATAAAAAATCTATGAAGCATTGATACGGGTACGAGACACTAGTACAATACGATACGGGTACACAAATACGTCATGTATGTATTGAAATTTTAAGGGTACGGTGTGTGTGTATATATATATATATATATATATATATATATATATATATATATATATATATATATTGAAATATAATTGTATTAACTAAAAAAACTAAAATTTCATAAATATTTAAATTTCAAATGTGATAAGTTTAAAAAATACATGAAACAAGTAAATTATTTATACAATATTTTTTTCCTGAAACCGACTATCTATCACAATTTGTGGTTTCATATTAGAATGAATTAAAATTCTTATTACGCTTTATTCATTAAATCCAGGAGTTGAGCGTGTCCGCAGAAATGTCGTATTCGGTAAGTATCCAGTGCGAGTACGACATTCTCGTAGAAGTATACGTGCTTCATAGCTAGGAGTTGAAATATTGTTTTTTAATAGAAGATATCATTGAGACAATAAAAAACAATTTGAAACATATTTGTCCAAATCAAGTGTTTTGCTTAAACTAACTGCAGAATGAAGAATTAAATTTTCCAAAGAGTCCAAAGAAAAAAAAAATCACAAAAATTATTTGAATGTACGAACCATAAATCCCCTTTACTTTTCCACCAACCTCAAAGTACTTGGAAATAAATAATTTGGTGCAACGCCTAGAATTGAAGAGGGTACGAACCATAAAAAATCCTTTACTTTCCCACCAAATAAAAGTAATTCGAAGTAAATACTATGGTGAAATTAATGAAGACGGTTATTAGTTGAGCAGGTATAGAACAGTACCTCGCATTGAAAAGGATGAACAGTTGAGATAAGCAATGCAATTGTTGGGCCGGGCCCGAATAAGCAATATCACAACAAAATGGAATTCAGACGTAACTTTAGTCGAACAAATTTAGAAAAACAATTATATTGTTTGTTTTGATTTTGTGTAAACTGTAAGTGTAACGTGTCAGCCCACTGGGGAAACGAAATATTGAACTGGACCGGAAAATGCGCAGGCCCACATATCCAAAATTCTACTAATATACTAAAAATGGGCCTGGGTCCGCGGTCCCGGTTTTCTTATTTTCCAGAATTGTTCATGCTATTTAATTTTCTTATATAATTTAAAAGTTCGTTAATATATATTTTATTTAAGCAAATGTACTCTTAAATATTTCTAAATATTAAATGCGCAAGTGGCTCTAACAATAGATCCATCAAATCTATATTTGTACTATAAATGTGCTTGACAATAATTATTATTTTAATATATGTTTTGTTTTCTGTCCATGCAAATATTGGACTCGTGTTTCACTTTCATCTCATTATTTGACACCTGCTCTGCTCCTCCATGCAAAAATTGATTTTTATATTTTATTTTTGTATATAATAACACGTGCTCATTAGTTATTTGGATATAATTTTGTGCCGTAGACACGTATATATATATATTTTGTATAAGTGGAATCGTAACGGTTGAGGTGTGGTCTGAAAATTCAAGAATCTTAACATGAATTTGCTAAGGATTATTGCTAAAAAACCCATTTCAAAATCTGGGCTCTATAGTAGTTTGACAATTCCTTATAACTCCACATTGTTTGGCAACATCCATAAATCAACCTTGGTGAATGCTTTTTTTACCAACTCTGTTAATAGTCTTTTCTGCATTTCCCGGTTTAAATCACACAGTGCAGTGACAGCACATTCATATTTGTTAGAAGATGGTGATGATTTTGTTCAGGTGATTTTTTCTTCTAAATTGTTGCAATTACATTAGAAAATTTTGCTATTTAGTTGTCAGCTTATTAATTTTCCAGTTTCAAGTTTTCTTGAGTTAACTACTAATAAATGATGAAGTTCCTTTTTTTTTTTTTTTTTTAAATTTTTATGAGGGGACTTATACAAACCACATACTTGATAATGCCTAATTTATTCACTTTCCAGATTTTTGTGTTGAAATCTTATTTTTGTATTAACAATTTACTCATTTTCATTGCAAGAATATGCATTGACTTGCCTAATTAATAAAATTTTAGCAGGGCATGGATTTTCCCGGTGGAAGGGTCACATTTACTCCTCAAATGGAATTCATTTCAGAATCCTCTGAAAAAAGAGTACCTTGTTATCGCGTTCTCGATGACGATGGCTATACAATCACAGGCAGCATATTTGAGCAGGTATAATATGTATACATTTTGGACTTTTTTTCAAAAAAAAAAAAGTGTAGATTTTTGAAGCATTGACAAAATAATAAATTTAAATATTTGCATAATTTTCAT
The DNA here is from genome assembly GCA_014905375.1 of Phtheirospermum japonicum. NCBI lineage: Eukaryota > Viridiplantae > Streptophyta > Magnoliopsida > Lamiales > Orobanchaceae > Phtheirospermum > Phtheirospermum japonicum. The sequence continues at coordinate 94,029 of BMAC01000698.1, read as the reverse complement.
TTGTAATTTTTTTTTTTTGTAATTAGCTTCGAAAAAATATAGATTCTTGAGATGTGCTTTAGGAAGATCTTCCAGGAATACCCTTCGTTTAAACATAATCGGTAGTGATATTAAACAATATTTAATCGTGATTAGGTTGACGAAGAAAAGGCGGTGAAAATGTACAAAAGCATGGTGGACCCTTCAAATAATGGACACCATTTTCTACGAAGCGCAAAGACAAGGAAGGTTATCGTTCTACTTAACCTCATCGGGCGAAGAGGCGATTAACATTGCAACGGCTGCTGCGCTTACACCCGATGACATTATTTTACCCCAGGTAAATGGTTTGATAATGATTTACCGTTGATAATGATTCGCTTTAGAAAAAATTTCAACTCTCTATGTTTCTTGTATGTAGATATAGAGTAATAAAACTTGTTCAATTTTAAAAATTCTGACTAAAATACCCCTGAATCCTTACTGAATTATACTATATTCTCACTGATTACGAAAGCGTAATTTTGACTTTTATCTTTAATTTGGATTAAATGACTGCAATGTAAATTTTGTCATTTTTTCCAAAATTTTAGCGGGAAAAAGTAATTTTTAGTATTTTCAGATGCCAATTTTCGTGAATGATTTTTGTATAATTTAATCGGAATCTAAAAGCAGGGGTCTAGAAGCTTTAGATCTCTCTTTTTTTTTTCCTACTTGTTAGATATTCAAAATTTAGCTTATATTTGGCAAACATGTTTGCAACTACTTTTCACTGCAGTAAATCACTTCTTCTAAAAATAGAAGTTCCTGCAAACACTTCTGTCAAGGATATACAAGACTTTAATTAGATTGTGTTTAGGATTTGGTCTTAGGAATCCACCAATTTTAGGACTCTAGGACTCATCTATTTAAGACAAGACAAAGCCAAGAGAAGAGGACACCTTCAATACTCTTACATTCACGACTTTTCGAGAAGAATTTTTACGCACGGGAAATTCAAGGAGAAATCGCACGACGCAAGACGCACGGCAAAGCAAGGAAGAACACGACGTACTACTTGGAGCCAATAATCGTGATTAACAAGTTCTTCAAAGTTGCGTGACCAACGGAGAAAGTATCAAGTTTAGTATCAAGTTTCTTGATATTTAGTTTTCATATATTACTTTATATTTTGTATAGAACTTAAAAAGAAAGTAATATGGTTTTCGGTTTTGTACACCCAAGTTCACAAGTACTTCTGGTCGATGTTGTTAACTGATGTTGGTAACATTGATTAACAATATCCATAGACCTTCTAATTTTACAACTTCCTAAAATACCTATATATATATATATATATGGGATTTGGTTATTGTATAAGACCAACTTGTAGCATTTGCCTGGAATGAAAATAAATAAATAAATAAAGATTTATTTTATATATTTTTCTATTGAGTACATCGTGCATGCTCCAGTATCGGGAGCCCGGGATACTCTTGTGGCGCGGTTTCACGATCCAACAATTCGCCAACCAATTGTTCGGAACCAAAGACGGTAACGACAAAGGCAGGCAAATGCCAGTACATTATGGTTCTAAACAACTTAATTACTTCACAATTTCATCGCCTATCGCGTACGTTCTCGGCTCTTTCACTACTTTGACATTTACTTATTTAAAAAAGAATAAAAAATCTTAATTTGCGAACTTTTTCCTCATCAGAACACAGCTGCCTCAAGCTGCAGGCGTTGCTTATTCCCTTAAAATGGATAACAAGGAGGCATGTGTCGTCGCTTTTATGGGTGATGGTTGCACGAGCGAGGTTAAAAAAGAAAAATAATATATTTTTTTTCCATTTATTTCGAGAATTTTGAATTATTCTGATATGCTCGGATGTTTGCGGCAGGGTGATTTTCATGCGGGTTTGAATTTTGCAGCAGTTACGGAAGCCCCTGTGTTATTCGTTTGCCGCAACAACGGATGGGCCATAAGCACACCAACATCGGAACAATTCCGAAGTATATTTTCACTCAATATAGACTTAAAAAGAAAAAAAAAGTGATTGTCAACTTTTGGCTTGGAAAAAGTATAAAGTAGTTTTAGTGTTTTAAAATGCTAAATTCTACTTTTAATTCTGCATAATTTAATCAGAGTTATTTTTAATGAATAACGTCAGATTCTGCGTAGTTCTGTTTCCGTTTTTGACTTTTACCCAAAAAAAAAAACAATTACAATTTATTTATCAAAAGCTCTTTTGTAGCTTATTCAATTTTTTAGCTTTTAATTGTTTGTACCATATTTATAACCTGACAGGTGACGGTGTCGTTGTTAAGGGTCAGGCATATGGGATTCGTAGCCTACGGGTTGATGGAAATGATACACTTGCTGTTTATAGTGCGATAAGCGCAGCTCGTGAAATGGTTATTCGTGA
>BMAC01000698.1:71768-91617 GCA_014905375.1 Phtheirospermum japonicum | reverse complement strand
TTATTTAAAAAAGAATAAAAAATCTTAATTTGCGAACTTTTTCCTCATCAGAACACAGCTGCCTCAAGCTGCAGGCGTTGCTTATTCCCTTAAAATGGATAACAAGGAGGCATGTGTCGTCGCTTTTATGGGTGATGGTTGCACGAGCGAGGTTAAAAAAGAAAATAATATATTTTTTTTCCATTTATTTCGAGAATTTTGAATTATTCTGATATGCTCGGATGTTTGCGGCAGGGTGATTTTCATGCGGGTTTGAATTTTGCAGCAGTTACGGAAGCCCCTGTGTTATTCGTTTGCCGCAACAACGGATGGGCCATAAGCACACCAACATCGGAACAATTCCGAAGTATATTTTCACTCAATATAGACTTAAAAAGAAAAAAAAAGTGATTGTCAACTTTTGGCTTGGAAAAAGTATAAAGTAGTTTTAGTGTTTTAAAATGCTAAATTCTACTTTTAATTCTGCATAATTTAATCAGAGTTATTTTTAATGAATAACGTCAGATTCTGCGTAGTTCTGTTTCCGTTTTTGACTTTTACCCAAAAAAAAAAACAATTACAATTTATTTATCAAAAGCTCTTTTGTAGCTTATTCAATTTTTTAGCTTTTAATTGTTTGTACCATATTTATAACCTGACAGGTGACGGTGTCGTTGTTAAGGGTCAGGCATATGGGATTCGTAGCCTACGGGTTGATGGAAATGATACACTTGCTGTTTATAGTGCGATAAGCGCAGCTCGTGAAATGGTTATTCGTGAACAAAAGCCAATGCTCGTCGAGGTGAAACTCGGGTTCACCCATAAAACTTTTTTTTTTTCTGCAGTAAGGTTAATCTAAAAAAAAAAAAAAACTATCCCCGAGGTTCAGTCTAATTATTAAAAAAAAAAAAAACATCATTATCTTGCAAATATTCGCACATAAGATATATGGAGTTCTTTGTAATTAGGTTGAGCTTCAGGGGAAGTTTTAGGTGAAACTCAAATATACACAAAGTATGAGGTTTGACCTAATTACAGAAAAAGAACAACTAACTTTCAGAATTAAAAAATACCCCTAAAGTTTGTTTTAGTGTTAAAATTAATGAGCTGGCTAACTGTAATATTTTAATAAATATGAAGGGGTTTTTGAAATGTTTTTGCTTTTGAAGGGGGTAAATGCAAGACAAAATAAATTCTCAGGGGTGTTTTTGTAATTTTGAAAGTTCCCTTTTTTTTTCATTTTTAATTGGATCAAACCTCAAGGGCACTTTTTTTTTTTTTTTGTAATTCAATACCCTGTAATGAGATTAAAATATAACTCTACAAGTTTTGTTTACATCGTTGTTTTTAGGCCCTTACGTATCGAGTAGGTCACCACTCGACATCGGACGATTCGACCAAATACCGATCGTCGAACGAGATCAAGCACTGGAAAACAGCTCGAAACCCGACAGACAAATTCCGAAAATGGGTTCAGAAAAACGGATGGTGGACGGAAGAGGACGAAACCGAGCTTCGTTCAAGTATAAGGAAACAGGTCCGGGAGAAACGACAACTTACATTGTCTCAATACGTCTTAATATCCACGCTTATGTTATTTTTGCCGTAAAATCGTCTGTTTCATGCTATGTAGGTATTGAGCGCGGTTCAAGTGGCGGATAAAATGGAAAAGCCTCGTCTTGAGGAACTATTTACAGATGTGTATGATCGGGTGCCGTTGAATTTACGCGAACAGGAGAAATCACTAAGAGAGACTATTAAGAAACATCAGCTGGATTTTCCTGCTGATGTGCCTGTGTAGAGAAAAATGTGTATATGTATAATTGATTGTAATAATAATAATAATAACAACAATACAGAGTTTATGGTTATTTATATTACTCTTCTTCACTGCATTAATCTTAACTTCTATGTCTCTCCAAGTATATGGTGCATTAGTGGTAAAGTTTTGATATTTTTTTTAAGAGATGTGGTTATGATATAAGCCCCCAAAATAATATGTTAAATTTTATTTTTTTTGACAAATTCTTATAAGTTACATATGGATAAAAATTATTTTTTTTAAAAAAGGAATTTTTTACTTGTTCTATAAACATAACGAGTTCCTTTGGATTTCGTGAATTTATTTTGTCTCAATATCTTTAAAATTATTTTCAAAATCAAGCATTTTCTAAATTTCAACAATAATAATAATAAAAAAGAGTATAAGGGGAAATTTCGGGAACCAACCAAACTTCTGGGGCAGTTTTGCAATATAATTAAACCAAACACTTGGTTTAGGGCTTTGATTTTAGAGGAAATCATTTATTACCAAAAAAAGTACTTGAAAGTCAAAACTACTTGATTTTGTTTTTCTAGCCAGAAGAAAATCACTTTTTGTAAATCTTTTTTTTTCCCCTCTAATTTTATTTTTTGTCTTTAGTCGTCGCAAAATTATTTACTCGTCCGTTTATTTATAAACCGAATCTTTTTCTTGTTTCTCCACGAAGTTTCTATTCTGTAAAGGTACCTTTAATATATGAATCTCGTGAATTATTGAAAGTAATCATTTTTATCACTTGGCGGAGCAATTTATACCTAATTATAGTATTATCTACGAAAATTTAAAACAAACGCACCCCAAGAATTATATGAAAATATACTGTATAAATAAATATTAAATCCAAAGAAATTAAGAAACTAAAAAAGTACTGGTGGTAGACCTTGAAATTTACGGTTTAACTTAAAATTTTAAAAATATAATACCTCCGTTTTAAAATAAGTGTTATTTTAGAGATTCAATTTTATTACAAATTAAGTGTCTTTTTAGAATTATTTACCAGTTTATTCCAATTTTATCCCCGTTTATTTTAAAAAATATAAACAAATTTATGGTAATAAAATAACTAAAGGAAAAAAATGAGAATATTATTAATTAATGATGATACACCGGTCAAATATTATGTTACTTAATTTTGAACAAAAATTCTAAGATAGCACTTATTAAGAAACGAATGTGTATATAAAAAAAAAAAAGAAAAAAAAGTAGGGCCACTGCATATTCTTGTTCAATTATTTGGGACAACCATAATGACTAGCAATTTGGTACCTGAGATTGACCAATGCAACAGTGTTGGCCACGAGACGAGATTATGGCTAGGAACTCACTAGATGGTTTAATGGTGTTAAATAGTAAATGAATGTTTTTGTCCCTTTTGAACTAATTGTTCACTTTTATGTCAACTTTGGGAATAAAAAATAAAAAAAATGAGAAAATAAAATTGGAAATGTTAACTCACTCTCTTGCTTCCATTATTGTAAAAGTCTACCTTAAAAAAATAAGATCAAATTCTGATTATTTAGTCCGTCAGTCGAAAAAAGAAACAAATTAAAAACCAGATTTTACAATATTTTAGACCTATACGTAAAATTCATATTGACAATGTTCAAAATTCAAAATGATTAATCTCTAGTTCTCCAAGTGTTATGTGTACATAGATTTCTTTGTGACAATAATTTGAACGTTGAAATCAAACAAGAAATGGATGGATCTTATATACTCTCCAAAATATGGGGAACAAGAATTAGACGGGATTGCAATTAGATATGACAGTGAAAACACTTTCTTTTTTTTCCTTTTCGAAAGAAAGACTTTGTTGATATAACTGTGGATAGTCCGATTGTAGCAAATTGTGCTGGCCTATATAATTATTTATATTATAATAATATAAAGCATTAAGATTAAACAGGAAAACTTGATAGCCAACCAAAATAACTTAAAGTGATGACATGTTGGGATTACGATGGCTTTGTTTGAGTACATTTTCGAATATGTTTTCAAAGAAGACAAAGCAAAATAGAGAACAAACTATTAAAATAATCTAAACCTTTTGCAAGCATTTTAACTTTCAACCATTGGAAAATCTTCAAGCAATCATGAGTTGTCACGTGCTAAAAATAATAGTGACTTAGTGACCCAATTATGATTTAACAAGACCCAATTAATTTTATGTTTTATCTCAGAATTCATTGGTGACGTGCTGAGAAATAATAGTGACCAGTGGCCCTATATTATACAATTCAATTAGACCAATTAAATGTTTATGTTTTGTCTCATTCGTTTGATACCCTAATGACTTATTTGTGTTGCAACTTGCAAGCAGCTTCTCAACTCTATAGAATAGGCTTGAATGAATATGATAATAAACTAAGTTTTATATGGTTATGATGCAAATATTTCACTTCTAGAACCAATCAAGGTTCTGCAAACTCCGCTGATGGGACCCGAACCGGCAAAACTCGAACTAATCTGAAATGATTAAACCGTTCGATGGATGTGAGAGATCGCACGGGATTGTGCCTCGTGTTCATGAACCTCGTCCGCACAAGAGAGTAAATTGTATAAATAGGTGAATTCATACAATTCTCTCACCTGAACTAACTTAAGTATCGAAGGGTCTAAGTTAGGGGCTACCCAACAAACCTAACGATAATTATCTTCTCAGATCACTGTACTTAAAAGTACCCATGCATGCAGGTCGAACTTATACAAAACAAAGTAACCGACCCGAAGTAACCTAATGACTTATTTGTGTTGCAACTTGCAAGCAGCTTCTCAGCTCTATATAGAATAGACATACAGCTCGAAAACTTGACTTAAATAAATATGGTAAACTAAGTTTTATATGGTTATGATGCAAATGTTACACTTTTAGAACAAAGATCCGCAAACTCCGCTGATGGGACCCGAATTGGCAAAACCCACTAATCTAAAATGATTAAACTGTTCGATGGATGTGAGAGATCGCACGAGATTGTACATGGCACAATCATGAACCTCGTCCGCACAAGAGAGTAAATTGTATAAATAGGTGAGTTCACACAATTTCCTGACCCGAACTGACCCCAACGAGCCTAACGATAATTATCTTTTCAGATCACTATACTTAAAAGTACCCATATAGGTTGAAATTATACAAAACAAAGTAACCGATATGAATTAACTTAAACTGATCCATTTGAGATGTAACGATTCATTTGTTAAATCAAATTGTAAAAAGAATTAATTCTGAGATAGATGATCAATACAGCATGCCTTAATCGAGCATATACCAATTGATTTATTCTTTCCAATTACAAGTTGAGAAGTTTATTACAACGAAAAGTTTGCAAACACTCTTTTAACACTCTTTTGTCACCTAATGAGTAGATGAAAATGACAGGTTACACAATCGAAACGCAAGATCTTATTAGATTCTATGAAAAATAATTTGGGATATATATCTTGTGGAGTTGTGGGCATTCCAATTCATAATCAACGGCCACCCCTTGCAAATGGGAAAAAGGTAATGCGCAATGACATAGTAATTTAATTAAATAAATAATATACTATGTTTTTTTCTGGGGAAGGTGGATCGTGCGAATGTCCACTGAATGTGAAGTTTATTAGAGGACATGGATTCATGGCTTGGCTTGTTCCAATCACGACAGGCTAATGGTATATTTGTATATTTACCCAAATCTTTATTTCTGGGTGGGGAATCAAGGATTGAAAATGATCGTTTTTTTCATTGGAGAATCTCATTTTTTTTTAAATTTTTTAGGAGTAAAAATAAAATAAATCTGAATAATTTGGTCACAATTTATACGCTGTAGAGAACATTTTTGGCTTTATTTATCGTGCGAATTTTACCTGAATTTTTTACCCCACCTCCCTTTATTAATAAGGTTGATCTCCAAACACGAGAAATCTAAAAGGTGAAAAATAGTACTATCGTAAGTCACCAGAAAAGCAGAAACTAATTTGAAGAAAGTTGAAGGAAAGAGACAAATAATTGAGGCATAATTATTTAGTAAATTTTAAAAATAAAAATATTAGAAATATTATAGAATAATAATATAAGCCATTAAAAAATATAAATTGAATTAAATAAATATACATGAACATTTAATCATGCATTATTAATCAATATATTAAGAATGAAACACATGATAAATATGTAATAAAATACTATTAAATAAATCTCAGAGTACTTATATATTAGATAAAAATCAAAGTGTGATTAGCTCAAAATAAATATAAATTTTTATATTTTATTTATAAAATTTTATAATTATTTATGTATTTTTTTATTTATATTTTAAGATTTTTCCACTAATTTCATAAAATTTCCATATTTATTTTATGCTTTATATTTTTGATTATTTATTAATCTTTAAATTTATTGAATAAGTATTGTAATTTAATTATAAATTTATATATTTTATTCATCTAACTTTATATATTTTCATTAGTATTTTATAGTACTTTTTTTTAATTTTATGAACTTATTTTGTAGATTTTTTATTTGATCTAACTGATTTATAATTTTTAAAATTTGTTTAATTAATATGTTTTATAGTGGACTGTTTTTAAGAATTTCAATATAATTTATTTTATAATTTCAAATAATATTAATAAGTTAAGGAAATTCATAATTTAGAAAAATTACAATATAATCTTAAATTTTACTTAGAAATTACTAAGGTAATCCAACAATTAAATAAATTTCATGTAGGCAAAGGAAAATTCACCAGATCTCATATTTAACTTAAAATGATAACGATATTAATTGATAAAATTGATATAATATTAATATTGTGATTTAATATCACTAATAATTATTATTTTAAATTTAGAGATTATATTTGTAGCGTACCAGTATGTTACGACACAGGTTGAGAATACGAAATTTATATGCCTTTTGAAATACCAGTACTTCTATATATTTTTATTCTTTTAATTATTTAAAAATTTTAAAAAGTGTGATTTTATAATTGTCGTGTATCTTAACTTTATGTTGAATATCAATGGTTAAATAGTTGAAAAATATTTAAAAGTTATTTAGCGCGATGAGAATTACATTATTTATATTCATGAACTGATAATTTGTTTTCAAAATTCGCGCCACAGATCTCAAATAGTAAATAGAAAAAGAATATTCAGTGGTAAAAAATCACTAACCGAATTTATGGATTCACAAGAGAATTTTAATATTTCTGATCAGATTTAATTTTATGAGCTCATATGAATCCATAAAAGTGTGTATTTTCCAAGAACATCTAAGAAACATGAGAAGGCATAAGAAACAAAAAGGTCAAGCAAATAGTGGTGTATCATCCCAATTCATCGTTGTCCCCTAATAGATAGAGATACAGAGGACTCTTAATTAATAACATATACTAATATTATTAAAGTTTATAGTGTTTTCCTTTTCTCCTTTCAATATGTGAAACTTAAGCTGGAATGTGATTCTATTTCTGATGGTTCAAATTAATTATGCAAAGTTTGAGATGATAGCACCTATATATAATACTCCATAGTCTATTATGTTTGCAAACTGCAAATAAACTATACTGAATGGCTGATAATTATGATACTGGATTAGTCATTAGTGTTTTGATTAACATTAAAAAAAAAAATAATAATAATTCATGACTTAGGACTAAACTTCAACAAACAAACCACAAGAATGATCCCAAATAATCGAATTGGTAGATCCCACCAACCTTTTTTCTTCCTAATTAAAATTTTCATTATAACTATTTGGAATAACTAAGAGTTTGTTATAAATATAAAAGGAAAGAATATTTATTTTTTATTTATCGCATATCATGAATAAAAAAGACGTTTATTCTTTAACCGTCACAATTAGAAAAACAAAAAAAAAGTGATAAGATTGTTATTTGAAATATATGCGTGTTGTAAACTTGTACACCATTACCACAAAATACATCTTCTTTTTAAATATAAAAAAGGAAAATTGGACACGACAACTAGGAACAAGATCATTATTCATCATCTTAAATTTATGTATTTATGTGATTGGATTCGCAGTAATTAACAGAAATAAAAATATATATACAATGCATGGATTGGTCTAATGTTTAATTTTAGAATACTAAGAGTTTTTTTTTTCTTGGTGACAATACATGATATAATTGAACGATTATATGAAACATTTTTTTAATTTTTTTTTATAAGGAGAATGCTAAAAACATTCCTTGGATACACGGTTTTTGAAAGGAAATCTTGTGAAAATGATAGCTTTCTACCCATGTAACACATGTAGTTATAGAATTGATTTTCCTATAATATGCGACAAGTCATTTCGATTTCTAATTTTAAAAGAGACGACATATGAGACGTATTCCATTTATTTATTTTTAATTGTTTTTGTTTGTACTTAAGTAACACAAATATTAAGTAAAATAAATATTGAACTATATACCTAATAAGAAGTTCTAAAATAAGAATTAATTTGTATCGAAATCGAGACTCTAAAATGTCAATTAATATACTTTTTAATTTAAAAAGAAGTTATAATTTTTAATGTGAAAGTCATATTACTTTCCAAAATAACGGGAATAGATATTTTGAAGAATATAAATTTTTTACATTAAATAATAGTAAATATTTCTTTTAACCATGTTCATCATAAGACGAGTCTTATAATAGCGTATGTAATTTATATAATATCTCATGTAGTTTCGAGAAATGCTTGGGAGGGGATGGAATCGAATATATTGAGAAATATGTTTCTTAAGAAAGAAATATATTAATCAAAGAATTATATATATTGATGAGTTCGATGGGAATGAATGGAACATGGTATTGTTTTGGTAAAACACAACAAAAACATGACTTATATATACAACAACTACCTAAAACTTGTTTTTTTTAAATGAGCCGGGATGAATGAATAGTTATAGAAATTAGATAAATCTATTAAGTAAATGAAAGATTGAGGTATATATATGAGTCTAATGTACTGTATTAGATTGCCGTTTGTATAATAATTCTTTGAACATTGTGAGCCAACACACAATCCAATAATCCACAAACTTGCTGGGTCAAAAGTGTCATTTCCGAGTTCCACCAAAGCAGCCGAGGACCGTCCGTATTTCGCACGCGCCACGTAAGAGCGTCAAAGGACAGTAGGGTCTGCCGCATATGAGACCCACTTTTCAGTCGCTGCGTCATTATTATCTTAATATAAGAATTAATATATAAACAATTCTTACCGTCAGTCCTGTACTTTGTCCGATACACTAACCGATGCTTAATCTCCCCCAAAATACCCACGCGCTCTTCCTCTCTCCACAGCGAGTCGACTCCACTCGCTCTCCCATTACCCACTGATAAGTTATCTTCTTCTCCTCTTTCCATTTTTTATTTTTTTATTTTATTATTTATTACACAACAAAAACAGATTCCACCGCTCTTTCTCTCTCTAACCCACTATTGTAGAGAGAGAAACAAACAGAGAGAGAGACAGAGTTGTTAATAATAGTGGGGTGTAGAGTAGTGCTCTTCCAACGTCGCAAATTGTCGTTCTTCTTCTTCCTTCTTTTTTTTTTTAATTTTTTTTCAGACACACTCACTCACACGTCATATATATGTGAAGCCAACTGTCAACTTGCGCCAAAACAATAATAATAAAAAAAAAACACCGTGAGGTCTTTACAGTTCTGGAAAAAGCAGGTTGCTGAAAATTATCAGCTTTTCTTGGTGCGTGTTTGTGTGTGAGTAAGTCAATGCTTTGCTGAGTGCAATTGATCAATTGTAACCAACGTTTTTTGCTGGGGACTCAATTAATTGTCATTTTAATCTCTTTCTTTTGTGATTTCGTTTTTTCTTTGATAGAGAGCTTTGCCAATTTGTTGAATTCTAATTGAAAGGCTGGGTTTTATGTGGGTTAAAAAAATTCATAAGTTTTTTTAAATTTCTGTTTTTGTTTGTTTGTTTGTTTTGTTGTTGTTGGTTGAGTTTCTTGATTTTGTTTGTAACATGTATGTCATCAGCCGCGAATTTTGGCTATTTACTAGTAATTTCGCCCGCGAAATTACATTTCTGATAATTAATGTTGGTAGTACAGATGTGAAGGACCATGTTATGTATGTCTCACAAAACTGGTTCATAACAGAGCACCAAATAGTTCAATTCAGAGTTCTAAAAAGCCCATTAGTTTGTATATGTTATGCCATCTCTGTATTATCTTCATTTTGACCTACAAACACATGGTATAATTTTTGAATAGTTCGTAATCTTATTTCAGCTTTTCGGCGGCTATAGAGTTATTAGTCACAATGTGAAGTGAGCTGCACTTGGAATCAAACTACACTCGCTGATCACTGCAGTTGTCAACGGTTTTATCCTCATCCTAGGTAGTCTTATTATGTTCCGATAGAAATTAAATTATAGTATTTTTTGAGATGTTGTTCCTTAGTAATCTCGATATCTGGGTTCACTTTGATGCAGGGTGTAGAAAATGGGTTCGTGGGCGTATTTTGATCCCGAGTATGAGACGTTAAGCATTAGAATCAATCCTCCGCAGTTCAGTTTCCGAACCTTTTGCTTTTTAGATTCAATTTTTAATGGAAATTATATTTGTTACTTCTTCTTTCATTATCTTGATGTGTAAGTTGTATGTAACTTAACTGAAAAAATGGATTATTTGAATATGATAATTCGACCCTGTGAGATTCTTGAGGTTTATTTATCTGCTGTCTCATTATGGTTTCACCTGTTTGTTTCAGGGTTTCTATCGACAACTCAAGTTGCAAGGATTGTACTTTGGTCAAGGTAACCATCGGCACGAGGTTATCTGCTGTTAATTTCATCTCGCTTTTCCAAAATTTGTCAAAATATATTCGGTTGTTAGTTAATAGGTGGATGCAAGTTTTTAAAGGAGAAGTTGATTGATTTTTTTTTTTAATATTTTTTTTAACCAATTTACTCGACTAAATACTAGAAAACGAACTTTGTGCCAATTTAGGGTGCGATGGATATATTTTTATTTTGAAAATTAACAAAAAAAAAAAATAAAAAAATTGAGAGAAGAGTGATGAGTGTTTGAAAGTGTAACCGGATATATGAGATGAAAATGTAATGATTAAAGCTGATGTAATGTAAAATTAGTAAAATACTGATTCAAAATGCTTGGTAAGAAATATGTCAGTAGTGAATAGTAAAATTTGTGGGGAAATTTGTAGTAATGATTTGTTATTTTTTAAGAAATAGTATACATGAGTGAAAAATTTTCATATCCAGTGGCACCCTCAAAATCTCAATTATGATATGATCCTACATTTTTGATCAACTCCTCTTTCTCTCTCTCTCTTTTTTTTTTTTTATTTAGGTTGACAGCATGAATAAACCTGGGATACTGCTAGAGGTGGTCCAAGTCCTTACTGACCTTGACCTTACAATTACCAAAGCTTACATCTCCTCCGATGGCGGTTGGTTTATGGACGGTATGCTTTTTTTTAATATTTTAAATTATTAATATTTCTTCAACAGTATTATAGCTTAGAAAAAGATCGATTGTTCTTGCCTTGAGGCTCCAACTTCGTGTACTACATCTAAAGATAAACCACTTGTTTTACCTTCTCTGTCTTTGTTCGACAGTATTTCATGTCACTGATCAACAAGGCCAAAAGATTAGCGACAACAGGACTATTGAACACATTGAAAAGGTATGGCTTTGTTTTTTCCTATTCCTAAACTTCCAATTCGGAAATTAAAATAAAATTGTGTTGACAGAACCATATATGATTTTTGTAAGTCTAAAGAAGAAAAAGTCAAGTTAAAAGTTACATCATATTGTGTTTTTGGGATCCAAACAAGTTTTTATTAAAAAATAGAGATAATTGCAATTTTGGTCCCATATGAATCGACTTTGAGCCATAATTTGCAATTTTGGTCCCAATATTAAAAAAATTGACCCGGAAGCTTCACATGTAAGAATCAGTTATTGCATTTTAGTCCCAAAAGTTTATAAAAATTAAGAAAACAAAAAAGAACTTTTAATGGGCCAAATTTGCCAAAAGAATTGCACCTTTTGTCCCATAGGAATGAGATTTTGACACTTTTGATCCCATAATTTGCAATTCTAGCCCCAATATTTAAAAATTGACCAGAAAATAAGAATCAATTATTGCATTTTAGTCCCAAAACTGCAAAAATAAATAAAATTCTGATGGGCCAAATGTGTCAAGAAGAACTTATGGTGGACCTAACATGCAAAAAAAGAATTCTCTAGTGGGACCAAAAGTGTCAGGAGACCTAATCTCTGATGACAAAACTGCAATTTTCTCATATTAGTGAATAGAATGATATTGGTGTCTTTTGTAACTTGAGCTTATATACATATAACTAAATACAAATGAGCATAGAACATTATGTCCCATAAATTCCAATGTTGAATTTTTGTCCAAAAGTTCAAAAGAAAAAAAAAAAGAAAAAACCTTCTGATGGGACCACATGTGGAAAAAATAAAAAAACCCGTGGGACTAAAAGTGCAATTTTCTCATATTAGTGATTTGCCAAATGTTGGTCTGTGAAAGTATGGCGCGGCCATGGCATAACTAAAAACAAAATTGATTTTTTTTTTCATATTCTAATTTCTAATTTCTATTTAATTATTTACATTTTCACTAGGCGTTAGGACCCAAGGGCAACACCTCTGGCATACTCAAGACCTGGCCCGGAAAACGGGTCGGCGTCAACTCCATGAACGAAGACTACACCGCGATCGAGCTTATCGGGCGGGACCGCCCGGGCCTCCTCTCCGAGATATTCGCCGTGCTCGCCAGCCTCCACTTCAACGTGGCGGCGGCCGAGGTGTGGACCCACAACCGGCGGATCGCGTGCGTCCTCTACGTCAACGACGACACGACCAACCGTGCGGTTGACGACCCGTCCCGCCTGTCCGCGATGGAGGAGCAGCTCAAGAACATCCTCCGCGGGTGCGGGGCCGGGGCCGACAACGTGGCGCGCACGAGCTTCTCGGTGGGGTCCACCCACGTCGACAGGAGGCTCCACCAGCTTTTGTTTGCGGATAGGGATTACGAGGGTGGTTGTGCAGGGGGTGGTGATGGGGCAGATTGTGCGACGATCAAGCCGAAGGTGACGATCGATCGGTGCGAGGAGAAGGATTACTCGGTGGTGACTGTGAGGTGCAAGGATAGGTCGAAGCTGATGTTTGATATTGTGTGCACGTTGACGGACATGCAGTACGTTGTTTTTCATGCGACTATTTCGTCCGAAGGCCCGTATGCCACGCAGGTAATCTATTCATTTATTTATTTTTGTTGGGATAATTATGAAAAATTGAAAATGGTAGTTTTTTGTTTTTTTTTTGTGAATACCTCAAACCGTAGGGGTCTTTTTGTAATTATCCCGACATATAAATAAAATAGTTTACAACTTATTCACCAAACATTTTTTGTTTTAAATTATTCAACGTTAACTTCTGTTTGCAAAACAACTACCGACTTCTGATTCCCGACTACTTATGCTTCTGTTATAATTAATCGCTTTAGTGTAGAAGCAGAAATTTTTGCAAAAACATATTGAGGGTGTGATCGACTTGTAGGAATATTATATACGTCACATGGATGGTGCAACTCTAGAGACGGAAGCAGAGAAAGAGATGGTCATTAAGTGTCTTGAAGCAGCAATTAGACGAAGAGTAAGCGAGGTAATGAAATCGACTGTACTTCATGAACTTCATAATTCCGAGGGATATTTACAAAAAGTACCCTTGAGCATTAACCAAAAATTTAAAAAATAAAAAATCTAACTTTCAAAAATTACAAAAATTGTCCGTGAGGTTTGATTCTGTGTTAACATCAAATTTTTATAAATTTGAAGAGGAGTTTTGAATTTTTATTTTTATTTTTGCTTATGAAGAGGGTAAATGGTAAGACAAAATGAATCTCAGGAGTATTGTTGTAATTTTCAAAGTTATATGTTTTTTTTTGTTTTTTTTTTTTATAATTAGGTCAAACCCTGAGGTTCAGTCTAATCGCAAAAAACCCCACCTTTCTTTCAAAATTACAAATATTCCATTGACATGTGTTTTCACAAATAGCACCCTCGAGAAGGGTGTATTTTTAATTTGTGTTTTCACAAATAGCACCCTCGAGAAGGGTGTATTTTTAATTTGGAAAGTTAACGATTCCTTTTGTAAATATGCTATTCTTAGGGGTCATTTTTGTAATTTAACCTTTTAAATTTCCCCAACCCTATCTTTTCCCAAAGACAATCTGTCAATATATGAAACAAAGGGATAACTACCAAAAATACAAACAACAACAAAAAAAAAACAACGAGATTTTTGAAAAATTACAAACAACCCCTTTCAGGCCGTCTTACACTTTAACCCTCAATAAAAAATATTTCATAAACTCCACATTTGTAGAAATACTATAGTTACTCCCTTAAATTCGAAACAAATTAAAATCCGGGTTCAAATATCGCCAGGGTCTAAGCTTGGAACTATGCGCAAAGGACCGGGTCGGGCTTTTATCCGAAGTGACACGAGTTTTACGAGAGAACGGGCTGTCGGTTACAAGAGCGGGCGTCACGACGGTTGGGGAACAAGCGTTGAACGTATTCTACGTGAGCGATGCTTCCGGAAAGCCTGTCGACGCAAAGACGATCGAGATGTTACGCAAAGAAATCGGACAGACGATGAGGCTCAACGTGAAAAAGGCCCCGGCGAGTGCAAAAGCACTCGAGGCGAGCGGATCGGGAAAACCGAGCTTCTTCTTCGGAAGTCTACTCGAGAAGTTTCGTGCTTGAGTTTGTGTCAAAAAAGTTTGAATGCAAACTTTGTTAGTGATTATGTGGACTTTGTGTTTATTGTGATCATGTTTATGCTTTAAGTGCTTTGTGAAAATGGTTGTGTATGTGGTGAATGGGTAAAAAAAATTGAACTGTACAAATCAAGAAAATAAAAGTTGTAATAAAATGCTGTACAATTTTATTTGTAATAAAATGAATTATCAACTTGATAAATATTTATTTGTTGACATTAAATGATATTGTTCTCATCGTACAAAATAGTTTTCAACAATTTTAGATTTTTAACCTTCTAGATTGTAAAATGATATTTTTTAAAATTTTGTAAAAGTTATAAAAGAAAATATATAGATACACGGGTAATTCAAAAAAATAAAAAAACAAAAAACGAATGTGTCAGTATCTTATTAATGTTTTGAATTAATATCATATGATCATTTTAATATATCGTCGTTCACTATTGAACATGAGCCATGCACAACGTAGAGTATTACTGCTAAATAGTTTATTTACATTTGTTAGAAGTGTTTAATTAAATATTAAGATTATATTGTGTTGTTTTATTCATTATAAATATTTCATAACTTATTTATATTGTTTGAACTGAAAATAAATTTTAATAGAAATTTTCACAGACAATTTACTATTAAACATATAAAACAAATCTAAAAAAAATATAAATTAGTTAAAATGAATAAAAAATCTATAAATTCTAAGCAATTATTTAAATAATAATAATTTAAAAAATAAATTAAAAATAAATACTATAAAATATATATATATATATATATATATATATATATATGAAGATAAATAAAATAATATAAATTTATAATTAAATTATAAATATTTATTCAATATATTTGAATATTAGAAAATAATTTAACAAATACAAAAAACATATAATAAATCCGAAAATTTAGTAAATTAGTGGGCAAAATATAAAAAACTTATAAAGAATTATTTAAAATATAAAACAAAACACACACATAAGTAATTGTAAAGTCACACAAATAAAATATAAAAACTTATAGTTATTTGTTTGTCACATTTTATTATAATTTTATCTAATTTCAAAGTGTTTTGAGATTTATTTTATAAAACTTATTTCATGCTTTTCATTTTTAAATATATTTAATTAATAATGCCATATTAAATACTTACTAGTATTGTACCGCGTTGCACGATAAATTTTTATTTTATTTTATGTAAAATAAAAATAATTATTTTAAATGTATTAAAATATTTAAATAAGTAATCGTATATATTTATACTTAAGTTATATATATAATCAGAGATGGTTTTTACAATAATCGCTCAATATATATAAATTATTTAAATATTATTTAAAGATCGAATAGTATTAAAAATGATATAACCTGGTTCATAAAATGATTGTTATTATACGAAATGTAATTTATAAATTATGAAAAATTTCTCTATACACAACATTTGTAGTTTTGTTACTATGTTTATTCTCATCATCGTTGATCAATATTTTTAAAACAATTGGCCACCCTTGATAGAGTAACGTACAACTAACCATGACTGAAAACTGAATTCAAAGGTAGGAGCAGAGATTAGGGCAATACTTCTCCCTTTTGGTTGCTTGATCTTTAGTTCCATATCATACTTTTTCAGAGATTCAACGAGTTCGTCAAAACTCATGATGGAAGTGTCATTGGCTTCTTCAATGGCTGTTATCTTCATGTTGAACTTTTCAGTTACAGAGCGCAGAAATTTGCTCTCAATCCTTTCATCAGAGATGGAGGCATCAAGTGATTGGCATTCGTTTGCAATGTCGAGGAATTTGACACTATAACCGGCGATGGTTTCACTTTCTTCCATTCTTAGCACTTAAAACTGAGTAGCAAGCATTCTCAATTTCGTTCGTTAAACTTTTTTTGAGCCTTCACAAAAGAGTTGTAATGCGTCCCATGCTTCTTTTGTAGTCCGAAGATTTGAAATGATTTTGAACAATGAGATGTCCACAAAGCAGTAAAGAGCGTTCAATGCTTTGGTATTTACATTTGAGATAGTAAGTTCCTCACCCGTCTAATCGATCTCATTTTTTAAGATTATGTCTCCATCCGGAGTGTCAAGCCTGGGAGCCTCCTAACCAACCAAGATTGCACGCCACGATCTTTCATCCATAGTTTTGATGTAGGCCCGCATTCTTACTTTTCAGATCGCATAATTTGTCCCATCCAACACGGGTGGTCGGATTGCAGTATTCATGACAATATCCATCGGTTTCCTTCAAAACAAATAGGATCAACACTTAGTAATGTCATGTGATGGCTCTGATACCAATTGAAAGTTTTGAGGGTCTTTTAGAACTTGCATGAATGCAAATTGAACACAGATGTTAGTTATGATGTTGGAACATCCTTACTAACATCTTTATATTTACAAAGAACACGCAAATATAATTTTAGTCTATAAGTTAAATAAACTCATAGAACGCGGCCTTAGGCCAGAAATATATCACTAGAAATAAAGAAATTATTTTACAAATCATGAAACAATTATATCTAGTAATATTATGAAAAACTATAGACTCGCTTGTAAAATCTTCAAATTTGATAAAACACAATTTTAAAAAACTCTCAAATGATGAGCGACATATGCTGTAGTGATGTTTCTGTTTTTCTAGTCCTCACGTTGTACAACTTTATCAAAAATCAAGTGATATAAATAGTTCAACTTTCTTAAAAGAGTCCTAGTTCTATAAAATAAGGTTAAGATAATTATCTTGAGATATCAAGTAGATAAAGACTAATAAAAGACTTACTAAGATAAAAGATTCTATTTATTTGTTAGATTAATCTACTAAACATTCTAACTAATACAAGTGTCCAGAAGGGCAAATAACACTTAATAAAATAAAAAACAATCGATAGGACGTTTAAACAAAATAATCGAAACTAAATTCCTATCAAATTGCAACGTAGTTAGCGACTTGGTGCCTTCTTTTACACTGTGCAGCCAGTTAAAGACTTCACATAATTTACGTTGGTTCGTAAACTTCATTCAATATTTTTAAGAGAAGTGATTCCCATTACAGACGGGTATAAGCGGGATTGATTTGGGATGGGACTACTCGGTAACGACCTTGTGATAAGACATGTTAGTCGTGCCCGGTTGCTGCATGTTGTTGTTGTTGCTCGGAGCGGCAGAATGAGGGATCTCCGCAACATCGATTTTAGGCCATCGATAGGTTAGCCACCCGAATATTGATAATATTTTCAACCCGGTTAGAGTTTGGCGGCACCACCATAGCCGCGGAAGAACCGTCACCACCATAGCCGCGGAAGGGGTAACAACCCCAGCGCCCGTCAACTCAAGGTGCCCCCAACTACATTTACAAACTTGCAAACAAACATGAACCAAACATGTAGTTTTGTAGTTCTCTAATTTTAAAGAAATAAAATTTCTTATGCAGAAAGCAGATGTTGTGACTGGTGATATAACACCAGTTCCAACATCAGTTTACTGAACAGTTTAAAAAACAGATAAAAAATAAACGCAGCGGATAAAATAAATTAAARACAYAAATAAAACTTTTAGCCCGTAAGAAAACGTTCTTACGGACTTGGGTATACAAACCCYAAAACTATATTACTTATCGTTCAAAGATCAATTACAAAATACTAAGTAATATATGAAAACAATTGTATCAAACTCGATACGAAAATACTTGGTGCTGTGAGAAATATTCTCGTCCGTTGGTTACGCAACGTCCAAGWACTCTTGGTCCAAATCCCAYCTCCAAGTATGACTGATACTCTGCGTTTTTACTTCTTGAAATCGTTGAACCTTGTTCTCAAATTTCGTTCTCTGCCTTGCGTCAGTTCTTCTATGATTTGCATCCGTGATTCCCTTTTGCGTCGACCAGCCTTATATAACAATAAAGGACTCCTAAACTTGATGGACAAGTTTAGCTAAACTTAAGGTAATTTAAATAAAGTCCTAATACAACCTTAGGTAAGAAATCTAAAGTCCTAATAAAATAAAAACTCTAAGAAAGACAAACTACCAAAAAGGAATTTATATCGTACTCCTCACGCAGCTTGTCATATTCGTCAAGAGAATTATCAATTTCAGCATTCAGACAGACAGTGTTGGAAGTGATGTTGATAATACGAATGTCGTCATCACAGGCAACATTGGCAAATAATGCTGATACTGACTTAGAAGAGTCAGAATCACTTCCGTCTTCGTCAAATTGCTGTGCAATAAGGTTCTTCTTTCTCAAAGTGTTCGCACACTCATTTTTATAATGTCCCCATCCTTTACATTCATGGCATTGAATTTCACTAAGCGGTTTGGGAGAATTTGTGCTCTTAGATTCCGAGGACGAGGGTTCAATATTTGACAGCTTTCTTCCGAAAGACTTCGGAGGTGGTGTTTCCATCTTGGACTTTGATGTTTTCCCTCCAAGGTTGTTCTTTCTCCTTAAAAATTTGTTGAACTTTTGAGTGATGAGAGAAACTTCTTCTTCTCCAAGGGAGGTATTTTCGAACTTATCAAGTAATTCTCTCCAGTTAGTTTCTTCAGCTTCGTCTTCTGAGTTGACATCGGAGGAAAGAGCAACGTTCTTCTCTTTAGAGTTTGAACTGACATGTTCCATTTCATATATTTTTAGCGATCCTACCAACTCATCAAAGTTGAGATTGTCAGTATTTTTGGATTCTTCAATGGCGACCACTTTCATACTGTACTTCTTTGAAATTGATCTTAGCAGTTTTCCAACCAAACGTGAGTTGGACACGGCCTCGCCAAGATTTCCACATTCATTTGCTATGTCCGACAGTCTCATGGCATAGCTTACAATGGACTCCTTTTCATCCATTCTCATGGATTCAAACGTAGAGGTTAGCATTCGCAGTCGTGATCTCTTCACACTCGGAGTCCCTTCGCATACCCTTTGGAGGGCATTCCACGCATCTTTCGCCGATTCGCAATTTTGGATAACCTTGTAGTAGTTCATATCAACAAAACTACACAGGGTGTTAATTGTTTTGGAGTTCTAGTTGGCCAGGGCTATCTCGTCAGCCGTCCAGTCTTGCTCTCTCTTGATTATCGTGTCACCTTCAGCATCCGTGACTCGAGGCGTTTCCCAACCAACAAGAACAGATCTCCAGGCTCGTTCATCAATGTTTTTGATAAACCAGCGCATTCTTTGCTTCCAGAGAGAATAGTTCTCCCCGTTGAGAATTGGAGGTCTTGGAATTCCTTGAGAGTCCATCAGATTGATTC
>BMAC01000698.1:46955-58280 GCA_014905375.1 Phtheirospermum japonicum | reverse complement strand
AAAAAAAGCATAAATATCCAAAAAGTCAAACAAAGCTTTATATACAGGCCTCCACCCTCAGCTTAGTGGGCCCACGGCATCGCAGATGTGGCACGGTGTGCTTGGACAGCACACGCGCAGTGGACGGACGTTAGATTCAGACAACCGCTGATTATAAGCGAATGGCGTCCGGGACACGTATGAAGAGCGGGAAACGAGTCGCAAACGGCTTGTACGGCTGGCGGCGTTAAGGCAGTGCACTGGCTTATATTCAGATTCGTAAGGCCTTCCTCTTCACACCTGGTCTTGACCTGGGCCCACACCTCGTGTCTGTTATTGGCTCGTCTCTGTGCTAGGGAGTACATGGCCCTGTCGGTGATATTCTGGCAATAGTAAAGACCGAGCGACCTCAGTTGGAGACAGTTGTTTGCCAATGCAACAACGCTCTCGTCTGGAAAATCGAATTTATCCATCAATTAGCATTAAAAAAAAAAAGGACAAGCATCAACAAGTAAATAAATGTTTATAACCCTGAGGTATAGAGTAATAACAAAGTTGACGCTTCAAAAATCACAACATTTTCCAATTTTGCAAATTCAACATACTTTTAAAATTTAGTAAATAATATCAGTCTTTTTTAATTTTGCAAATCAAATCATGGCTCCGCTAATAAAACTCGAGGGACTAAAATGAACTTTCTTAAAATATAAATTGAACCCAAAGTGTTATCTAAAGTATAACCTGATACAAAATATCAAAATATCCCTCATAGAAAAGACCGTATTTTTTATTTTGTTTCGTCTTCCTCCTATCTCGCAGTCGGTGTTTGCCTCGATGGACACCATTAGAGCTCTAATCACAGTGGCCGGTGGATATCCATTCGTGTGTGTGGTGATTGTTGTTCAATCAACTATATTAAGGGTTTGGGAGTTGGGAGAGGAAAAAAAGAAATTAGATAAATTTTTGGGTTCACCGGATATTTTAAGAAATTCATTTTAGTCTCTAGAGACTTATTAGTAAGGCCATGATTTGATTTGCAAAATTAAAAAGGTTGTGATTTTATTTGCTAAGTTTAAGTCATATTGAATTTGAAAAATTGGAAAAGGTTGTGATTATTGAAGCAATTAGGCCGAATTAAGGTGCTAATTATAATATTTTTATAAATGTTCAGGGTTTTTTTGAAATGTTATTTGTATGAAGGCGTAAATACAAGACAAATAGTAACTCATGGGTGTTTTTTGTAATTTAGAAAGTTATGGGACTTTGTATAATTAGGTCAAAACCTAAAGGGTGCTTTTCCAAATTAACCCTACCCTGTTAATTATTACTATTGTACAAATTGTAACCTCGAGAAGGGGTGGTTTTTGTAAATTTTACCAAAAAAAATAAAAAAAAAGAAGAAGAGTTTTTTGTAAAGAGATTAAACCTCCAGGTGAATGAATACAACACAGGTTCTCATTATCTATTTCCTTTCACCTCGTATGTAAGTACACCATTTGGAAATCAACGATTAGAAACCAACAAAAGATTAAATCAAAAGCAATTTGCCTTCTAATAATATGAATCACAATCCAATTTCAGATCACATTTGTAAATTATTAAAAAAAAAAAAAAAAAAAGGTAACCTGTTATAAGAAGACATCCGCAGAGGTCAAGTGCTCTAAGATCAGGGCAACCATAGGCTAAGCTCTTTACACCTTCATCACCAACACGATCGCACCATCCAAGGTTCAACGACTGCAGCTTATTACAGTTGTACCCGATCGCCTACATAAATCGGTGATAAAAGAAAAATGGCAAATCATCAAATTTCAAAATTAGGATTAATTACAAAAACACCCTTGAGGTTTAGTTTAATTACATAAGACTCCAGCTATCTTTCAAAATTACAAATACCCCTATGTGTGGGGGGGTTATTTCTCAAGAAAAATGCAAATGTCAAATGGTGATTGTTAAGCCAGATATCAAGGATAAATTTTGTAATAACCCTGCTAACTTTCATAATTACAGAAAACACCCATCATAAGATTTTATTTCGTCTCACTTACCCTTCCAAAAAAAAAAAAAATATCAAAACCCCTCTTCACATTCATAAAATAATAAATTTAGCCCCTTGATTTTAAAACTGGATCAAAATGCAGTGGTATTTTTGTAATTTTCAAAAGCTAGCTAGTTACTTGCAATTATCCCTATAAGTAAAAAAAAGAAATTGGCTAATACCTTCAATGCCCTATCGGTCGCAGCCTTAACGCACCCACAAAGATTCAAGATTTTCAATTTTCGGCAAAAACCTGTCAAATAACCCAAAGCAGTGTCACTAAACGCCGTGCAGCCACTAATGTTGAGCTTCACAAGATCCGGGCAGCCACGTGCTAAGGCATATAGGGAGCGATCCGTGAGACGAAAACTCTTACTGAGATCCAATTCTCGCAAGTCGTGACAATAAGCTGCGATCATGTCGATAGCATCGTCTTGGAGTTGCGGTGTGTCTTGCCTCAATATTAAAACGTGCAGTTTTGTGAACTTGGGAATTAACGAAAGAGCCAAATTATTCATATTTCTCTTGCACCTAAGGATTATTAAAAAAAAAAAAGAAGGGCGCATAGAGATCCACAGGTCAAACACCTCATAATATACAAATTAACATACACACACACAATCATCTCCAAAAACAAAAAAACACACAAAAAAAAAACAGAGGAATCACAACTATAAACAAATCAAACTTTAACAAGTTGCAATTTATTTTATTTCCATTATTAACAAATTTTCCAAACAAGGAATCATTTGAATTATCAATCCAGTTCCTTTTGAATAACAAGGCTCTTTTTTTTAAGTGATATTAATAGGTTAAAAAAAAAAAAGACAAATATATAAATATACAATTTACCGAACAAAATAATTCTCAATCATAAAAATAAAACAACCCAGAATAAACAAATAACCTAATTCTTATGGCATATGATCGATACAACAACATCAAATACAATATAAAATATTCATAATCCAAGAAAAACTAAACAAGTAAAAAAAATAAAAAGCATATACCAAGAGAGAGAAAGATGAGTAAGGCCCCAAGAAATCGCATCCCTCCATCCATGGCAAACCCCAGAAGCCACAATCACCGTCTGATCATCCACCAGAGATAATATCCTCAGCAACAGCTCCACCGGAATATCATTCCACTCGCTTAATTTCAGCCCCCCGATTTCACCGCCGCCGCCGCTATTATAACTCCGATTCATATTCTCAACACTCCCGAAAACCATCATCTTCTCAAAAGTCAAGTCCAAACCCTCTGTTCCTCTCATTTTTTTTCACTCTCTTTTTTTCACTCTCTTTTTTTCAAGCCTATTTATGATATAAATTCAGAACGGAAAAGGCCAAAATTGTGATTCTGAAAATCTGAAGAACCCAAGACAAGAGGAGATAAAGTTGGAATTTTTAAATGGAAATTAAGAAATCTCAGTTACCGATGCAAAAAAAGTACTGAAATATTGCTACAGGTGTCGATAGCATAAATGGACTTCTTCAGGGTGTCAACTTTTTCTAGAAAATTCACTTTTTTTTTTCTTTTTTTTTCCTTTTTCTATTTTCAAACAAAGAAAAAAGAAGGAAAAAAAAACAGATTTTTATCTTCCCAAGAAAATACTGAAAAAGGGTCTTCCTTTAAGTTGCTGTATTTCAGGAAAAAACGCTTCGATCGCAGTACTTGGTAGGTAGCAGATGATTATAGGGCAAATTAACAAGACTCAAGAGTGCGAGTGTGGATAATTAGAGAAACAGATGAAGATTACTGTATTTCAGAAATTTTAGATTGAGTCAAAATGAAATGAGGATTAGCATTGAAAAACTCTTGAGCAGTCGCTTTTTGAGAGGGAGAGAGAGAGAGAAAGAGAGACTTGTATTGGGCGACGAGTACAAAGCCACGTGTCATGCAAGCAGTTCGTTTGTGGTTACAAGGCAAAATTATTTATTTTCTTGAAGAAACTAGACCCGTAGACTTGAATAAAATATTATAATAATTAGAGAATTAAATGAGTTTTGCTAATTACTTATCATTACATTCCCATTAGGAATTGTTTTCATGATAAACTAATCTTTTTTAGTTTTTCTCTTTTCATTTTTAGCGTTCTTTTAAGAAACCCCTCACCCATTTATTCGAGTACCATCTTTTAAAAGAGTGAATCGAGAAAGACAAACAAAAATATAAACAAAACGATAATTTATCGAACATCAAATTAAACTCAACGAGTTGTGATTGTTAATTGTTGAGTAACTAAAAATAAGATCCACACCAATTTTCTTTTAAAAGTGCATGCCCAGTATAATTTATGCCGCTTGGATTTTTAGAACAAATAAGATCAAAAAAGAAAAGAAGGTAAAAATATATAAAGAGATTGTTTAAATAAGAAAAAATTGTAAATAAATAAAAACCGAAAGATATTAGTTTAATTAATGAAAAATAGATTTAATACCAAAAACCATAAAATTATAAAATAAATAAAAACCAGTTTTGTACATATGTATACTATTATGTATTTTTTAATATGAGTAGTATTTAACTCTCAACAATATGACTAATTATTTTGTTCTATTTAAATAAAATCAACAAAATTAATAATTTTTGCAATATCATTATCGACTGCTAACACCACACAATAATGAAGTATCCGCATAGGCATGACAATGGGTCGGTCGGGTACTAGAAGACCCGCACCCGTCCTGTCACGGGTCACGAGGCGGAATGGATCGGCCCGCTATATTTTTTTATTATTTTTATTAAATTTAAAATTAATTTAATATATAATAACACATATATTATTATAAAAATTAAATATAAATTGAAAAATTAATTAGAAATAATACTAAAAGTAAAAAAAAAAACTTAATAATTCATATAAAATAAATATTTGAAATATATATAAAATATATTTAAAATTAAAAAATATATAGCGAGTCAGGACCGGGTACCTGCAGGGTCGGGTGCCCCAAACGTCACGGGTCGGATCAGGCCAGGTCGGCCATCCCTATCTCCACATCGACATCACATAGTCTCATCTTATCAACAGATATAATATACTTACTAACTTAATATTAATATAGACATAATTCAATTTTAAAAATAACTTAATATAAAATATAAAAATATATTATAATGAATTTTTCAAACATGATTAACATTTGTGAATTTTATAGAATACTAAAATTTAGAATAACAAATAAAATTAATACAAATAAACCAGAATTCTGAATAGTTAAAGAATTAAAATACCAAAATTTAGAAATATGAAATGAAAGTTAGTTCAAAGTCATAAAGGGTATCACCAAAGTCAATTCCACATATTGTAAAATTATCATTATTATTATTATTAGTGTTATTAGTATAATAACAGTGGGTGATTGGGTATGTTGACAACGAGATACAATATACATCATTGTTATATTATGAGTCAATAAAAATTAAGAATTAATAGAAGTAGAAGTTATTGGATAAGAATATAAAAGAAAGAAAATGAAATGAATTTAAGTAATATATATCAATATATTAGAAGAGACGAGCATAGTGCCAAATTGAATTATATTTTTGACATTGAAATTTCATTTTTTTCCCCCTTTAGTAAACACCTACCAGTATTGAGAAAGACTAACAGACTTCAATTTACCATTTTACCCTATATGGTACATTGGTCTCATCAAATGATCAATAATTCGACTTGAAAAGTACCTTTGTCCTTAGAAAATATATATTTCAATCCCAAATCATCATAGATTTAAGTAATAAATGAGACTAAGATATATCATACACGATTCATGTTTGACGGATCCAACTACAATGGGGAGATTTAAACTTAAAATTTTAACTATTGCCCTAACAATTAATTTCCAACTCAATTAGTTACATTTTTCTCTTTATTTGTATAGACTTCTCTTATACCTCAATCTGCTGTCTTTCTAATATCTAACACTTTGTTAAAATATTATTGTCAAATTACCTCAAAAATAACTCAATCATCTTACGAAGACATCATACCATATCCTTTTTAATTAAAATATGTAGAGAGTGATTAAATATGTTTTTGTTTTGACAATTCTGGAGTAAAAGAAAATAGTGGGATTTTTTTTTAAGAAAGAATAATATTTTTCAAGTGCGTGAAATGTCTATTAAATGAAAATGTAGTTATTGAAGTTAATTTAATATAAAAATAGTAAAATAATAATTAGAAATTATTAGTTGTTAGAGTTATGTACGTGGTAAATAATAAAATTTATGAAATATTGTTTAATAATAATTGGTGGTTAAATAATTTATTTAAAAAAAAAATCAAAATAATTGAGTGAGAGTGAGAAAAAATTGAAAGTGAATAAATCCATAAACATTAAAACATATAAAAAAAGTTATAAAATGAAATGATCCAATCTTGGCCGCAATGATGGAACTAGACATATATTAGTGGGTTCCATAACCAATTTTTTTTTTTTTTTTTTTTCGGAATTAGAAATAGATTATGATCTTGATGTGATGGGAATTTGCATGGTGCTAATTAGGGTCGAGTCATTGATAGTAGCATTCAAAGTAACAATAATTTCAGGCGCAACTTCAAAAATTGTACATCCAGGAAAAAATGAAACACCAAAATGAATGGACCAAAATGAAAATCCAGAAAGTTCCGATTTTATTTGTGCAGAAACGTAGCCGTGTGACATAAAGTAGTGGAATTCATTTTTAGCTATTCTTTTCTTTCTCGACGCAATCGTTTCTTAACTTTATCTACTTTATTATATGCATTATTATTACTTTTCTTTATCATGAAATCATCATTTGCTTATTTATAGCGAAATTCAACTATATTATTAATAAAGATTTATTAATTATTATGTATTATTGTAATATATGAGTCATTATACTATATCCATGGTGTACCTTGCAAGGTGCACCAAATAATTTAATTTATCATCGCATATAATTGACATATATCATCATATATAACTGATACATATCATCACAAATAATTAAAATTCTAAATTTAAA
Source organism: Phtheirospermum japonicum (assembly GCA_014905375.1). Lineage (NCBI taxonomy): Eukaryota > Viridiplantae > Streptophyta > Magnoliopsida > Lamiales > Orobanchaceae > Phtheirospermum > Phtheirospermum japonicum. The sequence continues at coordinate 51,268 of BMAC01000698.1, read as the reverse complement.
ATTTAAAATCCTAAAATGAAAAATATAACCCTAAAACGAAAAATTAAACCCTAAAAATGGAAGACTAAACCTTAAAATAAAAAAGAAAATTATCGAAATTGAATACTAAATTCTAAATTTTAAATTTCTATCACATATCATCACATATAATTAATACATATCATCACATATAGCTAACATATCATCACATATAACTGATAAAATGATAGATTTTTGCCGGACCCTAAAATGGTAAATTAAATAAAAAAAAAAAGGAAAAAACTAACCTTATAATGGAAAATTAAACCCTAAAAATGCAAAATTAGACCCTAAAATGGATAAATAAACCTAAATTCTAAATTTTTATCACATATAATCATGTATAACTACCATATATAATTACGTATAACTGTCATATATCATTATATATAATTAAATGATATATATCTTTACAGAGTACACCTAGCAGAGCCTATCCAAATGCGCCTAATAAATTGCCGTAATATATATATATATATATATATATATATATATATATATATATAAAATAGGAATCTCATTTTTCACGATCTGAAACATAGATTACATTAAACGTATGGCAAAATACGTATTTGGTTGCAACAAAATTAAAAACAAGACTTGAATTTGGATTTCAACTTGAATGTCTCCTTGCCCTCATTTTTTTTCTTTAAATTCACAAAACAACTAGTATTATCTTTTTATTTCAAAATTATTGTTTGATTTGCTTTAATCTAAATTTAACCTTTTTTTTAACAAACTTAGAGGACTGAGTTTTTTAGAAGCATTAGAATTTAATATTTGGTATATTGTTTAACATAACCAGACTTTTTTAAAAAAATTATTGCGCTATCAAGGAATAATAAATTTATCGAGTTGGCTATTCAAGTATCTCTCTAAGTTTTAACTTGCGTGCATTTGTCCATTTGTAAACTTGAAACCACCAATTGAATTTGCTTGCAAAGTTTTCTTTCCTTTCCACTTTGAAGCAACCTAATAACTTTCTCAATATTGCTTGCAAATGAAAAATATTGAAGTCATGACTTTTATCGACGTTTTATATGTATATTTTTTTTATTCTACATGATAAAATCGAGAAGAATAGTTTTTTCTTTCTGTTACTAATTGTTTATCATGATAATTTAAGAGTTCAAAAGTTGGATACATATATATATTTTTTGACGCATCAAAACTTCCATATATAAAATAATAATAACATCAATAATTAATTCAGGACCTATGGCTATTAATAAAATCAGTTGAATATGTTAACACCATTTTTGGCAATTTATTAATTGTATTTTTATAGCCTGTAAAAATATAATATCATTCAATTATATGTGATGATTTAAGGTTTAATTTTTCATTTTTTTATTTAGTTTTTCATTTTAGGGTCCCGACAAAAATCTATCATCCTATCGTTATATTTGATGATATGTGTTAGTTATATGTGAAGATATTTGATAGAAATTTAGAGTTTAATATTCAATTTCGGTGTTAATTTTTTATTTTAGATTTTAGTCTTCCATTTTTAGGGTTTAATTTTTTGTTTTAAATTTATATTTTTATTTTAAGATTTTAAATTTTAAATTTTAATTATTTGTGATCACATATATCAATTATATGTAATGATATATATCATTAATAATTAATAATATACGTGAGTCATATACGAAATGACTCACCATTTTTCTATCTAAATAATATATTAGATTACTCTGAAATAAACAATATACTGTAACTGTGTACCCCTCAAAGTTGACTTGAGAATTGGGCCCAATTGGTTATCATGTAGGACTAACTATTTGTAGTGGGTGCCTAAGAAAAAAACCATATTTTTATAGATTGGGGATGGTGATTGATGTGGCATAAGTGTCCAGCTAATTCATTTGTTTTGTTTGGCAAACTTTATTTTTTAAAACAAAAAGTTGAGTTAAAAGGGTCTAACTCTTTTTTTTTTTTAGTCTACGAGTTATTTCAGTGTTCATCAATGTGGATTAATCACTTTTCCAACATTACTATGTGGGTATTTGCAAGAATTCATAAGGCCGCCGTGAATCTGGTTCATCTTTTTACGAATAACTAACTGAAATACTATGAATCTAAATTTAAAATTTTAAAATGAAAATTAAACTCTAAAAAATATAAATTTATGTTATATATAATCATATATAATATCATTATATATAAATGTGAAAGAAAAGTAGTGAATTCATAGTGAGCTTATACAATTAAAGGTGAGCTATTATAAATTTTATATAAGTAAAGACGAGCTGAGAGAATGTACTATATAATTTAAGCAATTTTTTTCCATATATTACATCAATGAAATACACAATTATTTATATCAACATAATCGATTAAGGTTGCCTTAGATCCAGTGGTCAGAACCGCTACAGTACATCTGACAACGGCTAGCTATGATCGTGCGGGCAATAATGTTACAGTACAATTTGATAGATGTAGCAGGTAGGACTGTACTGATCTAGGGCTGACATCACCGGACGTGGTGTAGGCTACATGCAGACCTCTCGTGTTGAGACCTATCAGGTCAACACTCATGACTCGACCTGAACCTATCAGGTCGCCAAATAGGTCTGCAATCATGCGACCTGAATCCATCAGGTCGCTGTGTCTTATACTATCACTACTGCAGAATGTGGATTCTACGGTGCCTCATCCACGGCGGTTTTGGAAAACTGCCGTTAAATATGTTTTTACGACGATTTTACAGAAAATCGATGTTAGATCCATCAGTTAACAGCGGTTCTCTTAAAATCGTAGAATCCTACATTTTACGGCGGTTCACAAACAACCGCCGTAAAAATTTACACATTATACGGCGGTTATTTGTGAACCGACGTAAAAAGTGGAGGCCGGGTGACTTTAATGTCGGTTCACAAACAACTGCCGTAAAAACTCAAACATTCTACGGCGGTTGTTTCTGAACCGACGTTAAAATCAGCTGGCCCCAGTTTTACATCATTTTTACAAATAACTGCCGTAGAATGTGTGAGTTTTTACGGCGGTTGTTTGTGAACCGCCGTAGAATGTTTATATATGATAAGAAGCTTTTGCTTGACACGTGGTTATATAAGATAAGAAGCTCTATGCACTTGGTTTTAGAGACCAAAACCAAACTACCCTTCATTTTAAGGTTTTCTGAGAGCATCCCGTCCCTCTTCACAAAATCACAATTTCAACAATCAACACACAAAATCACAAACTCATTTTTCCCCTCTTCAAATCCCCAGGCCGAAGAGGCCCTCGCCGCTTCTGTTTCTTCTACAAACGCCACTAGTGTCCCCGACGCCGCCGTTTTGGCCGCCAACCTCTACACGTACGAACAAGAGCTCCTCTACCAGTACATCGAGGATGGCGAAGCGTCTGCAGCTCGATCTCAACCGTCAAATCCACGACCGAGCCCTGCCGCTCGAGATCTCGAATTTGCCGGAGGCGGAGTGGGGCAAAACTGAGTACAATCTACGCCCGCCGTTCGCCGAGGGCTCGTCGTCGTCCAACGATAAGGGAGAGTTTGGTTTTAGGGTTTATTTAAAGGGTCTGATGGAGAATATGGCTGGTGGTATCGACGTGGCCGTTTACGATGGCAATTGTGGTTTGGTGTTTGAGTTGAGTAAGGGTTTCAGTGGGAAAGAGCAGCAAGCAGCGAATAATACAGAGCTTGCTGAGTTGAAGGCGTTGGTTGAAGGGCTTGATGTTGCCCTATTGCTCGACTTGAAGAGGGTTTCATTTTTTACTGACAATTCATTGCTGCATCAACACGTACGTCACTGAAAACCTTCTATTTTAACTTAATTACTGCCTTTCTTTAATTGCTCTTTCCTTAATTTAATATGCATTATTTATTTATGGATTTATTTTGATAGAATTATAACTTGTTAAACTATATACATGGCTACTGAGTATTATCCCATTGTTTATGAAATTAGATCTATTTGAGGCTAATTGAGGTAATAGAAGATGATCTATTATTGTCTTTTGCCAGGGTGGGATAGGTCCTGCAGGGCATTCAACGAATGACCTATACGTGCTCGACTTGACAAATGACAAGTTCAAGTGGCATCGGTTAACTTCCAGAGCTCTGCACGTTTTTTATTTAACACCATTGAAGAGCTCAAAAGGTTGAGAGAGAGCCAACATAAATAGTAGAGTTTAATAACGCATTTTGATTTATTCATGTACAGTTTCAAAATTTTATTTATTTTAAGAGCTCAAAAGATAAAAGGATTTATTTATAGAGCCAAAGAATTACATTTATTTTCTAGAGAAAGAAATATTCTGCAGTATTGATAATT
>BMAC01000698.1:0-36735 GCA_014905375.1 Phtheirospermum japonicum | reverse complement strand
CTAATTTTCTATATTATTTCTTTTTTGATGGAAAGCGCCTGAGTCACGAGTTTTAAACCATTGCCTATGTGAGGAGTCTAAAATAAGACATGATTTGGAGTTTGTGTGGTGGGGAATGAAGCTGGTAGCCTTTTATTTTCTTAATTCGGCTCATATCTTTATATCTTCTGGACCTTCTTTTATATTCTATCTTTACTTATCATTCTTTCTAATTATGAACCTTTTGGTATACTCAAGTGTTTTTCAAGTTGGAAAGGATCGAGAAGAATTTGATCCAACACAAATCTACAAAGTAGATAGTGTCTGGCCTCACAGTCCAGATCGGATACCCAGATACGAAGGGCTATTAAGACATATTGGGGATTCTCCTATATCTTTGCGACGTATGACATCTGAGGTATCTTGTGTTGTGTCAAGGAAGAGTTCTCCATGGATTCATGATGCCATGCCAAAACATTTTGTGCATCCTTTTGGAAATTTGTTGTGTTTATGAGTATATGTCATTTTCTTCAATAGAAACATGCCATATGCTTAGCTATGCATATCGATTTTCAAGAATAACTAATTGAACAAATATCATTGTATAGTAATCATTCTCATGGTAAAATGCGTAGAAATTAGAAACTATTAATGCCATATTTGAGATATTTCCACCATGGTGGATTTTTTACGGCTCCTTCTATGTTATTGAGTATCACGATTATGAATTTTTATGCTTATTAATTGAGATCTTCATTCGTCTAAGTTGTGAGCTTTAACGTAAGAAATAGAAATTAAGCAAACCGCTTGATTTTTCCTACCAATCTCCAATGGCCGGTGATTGCTCATTTTAACCAGACTCTCTGGACAGCTGACTGTGACCCTGAAGGAACACGCACTGCAATTGGCAAGGTTTTTTTGTCTTGTCATTACTTGTATCTATAATCTGTTTTCACACGAAGTTGGTACTTATAGATTCCTTGAGTGTGTTAAAATGTATTGTGGTGATTCTTATTTACTGCACATGGTCTTTATAACTAATATCATATTGTTGTAGGTACCAGCAGGGAGTTGCAATGCTTGATATCGAAACTAAAGAAAGATCGTGGGTCCTTCGTTGTAGAAGTGATGCATTGTCTGTGCAATTTGATCAGTGTGTAAGTTCTTGCATCCATGTAATTTTGATGGTTTCACTTTTTTTTTTAATGCAATATAAGCTTTGATTTTAAATCCAGCCTTTTTTTCCCCCTTTTTTGATCCCCCCTCCAAAAAAAAAAAAAATAAAAAAAAATAAAACAAAAACAAAAAACAAACAAACAAAAAAGACTTAGGCAATAAAATCTCTGACTTTTTTACACGAGGGGTAGAAATGGAATTGAGGGGTAGAAATGGAATTATATGAAACAAGAGGTAATTTGGGAAGTTCTGCTTTCACCATTAAGTGATTCATACATGTGCTAATTTTCCCTAGTATCAAGATGTTGTTCTGTTAAAAATTAATATTTATGAATTTTCTTGAACGTATGTGATGAGGCATAAATAGGCCAGACCCGAATTGGAGTAGACCTGGATCTAGATAGCCAAAGAAGGGAGCTCGGGATGGCTTACGCTTGGTTTGACTTGATTTTCTTAAAAGGTGAATAGATCAGAGCAGCGTCATCCCACCCCGGGAGTTGTCCTGAGCTGAGTAGAGCAGAGCAGCGTCATCCCAGCCTGGGAGTTGTCCTGAGCTGATAGAGACCTCCTGTAAAATAAACCTTGAAATATAAAGGCAGGCTTGCCAACAGAAAGGAGACCAGGACTAGGGAAGACCTGGTCCTTAATCCTCGCCGGGGGGGACAAGGGGGACCACTTGTCAGAGTTTGTTGTTTAAACGGCCCTTGATTCGCGGCCTTTGTTTTCGAGATCCCGGAGGGGGTCCCCAGTGGGAAAAACTATAAGTATCTCAACCCCAAGGCTGAGAGAGGTATGTCATTCTTTGTGCATTCCTTGCTTTGCTCACTAGAAACACTCTATACGCTTTCTGAGTTAAGCATCGGAGAGGTTTCCACCGGAAAACCCCCGGTGGTCCTTTTCTGACGTGTTTGTGTGTGCAGGTTGGGACATACCGCAAGGTTCAGGCGTGGTCATATTTTTGGGTGAAAAAATTGGCGCCATCTGTGGGAATTCTCTGAGCTAAGGTGTGGGTTTGAATGGCTTCAGACGGGTTGCGACGGAATCTGGTGGGAGAACTCGGCGGAACCCCTAGTTCTGCCGCGCCGTGGGGCATGCCGCGGTCGGCAGAGCCATCGATGAGGCCAGAAGGGGCAGAGCCGTCAGTAGCAACTGGACTAGGCACTGCACCACCCCCCTCCGGCGGATCTACGCCCGCCGTTGGTGGATCGATGAACGACACCTTTCTCAGGCAGCTGTCTGAGCTCATCGGCAAGGTTGTGGAAGCGGCTGTGGAGAAGAAATTCGCAGAAATCTCGCCGCTGCCATCCAACACACCACCATCTAGGACAGTTCCATTGACAGAAACGGAACCGCTGCGCGGCCAGCGCACTGATCGGACTCCCCTCCAGGACAGAGAAGAACATTTCTCCACTTTCGATAGCGAGACGTCAAGCCAGGCCAACTCAGGCCTGACTGAACAGATGCAAAGCTTGCAAAAAGAGGTAAGGGAGTTCAAGAGGAAGATGGCGGGCACCAGTACGGCTCCGGCGCGGAGAGGCACGCCATTTCCGGAGGAAGTCATGCGTGATGATGTACCGGCCTCATATAGGTATTTAGGCTTCGAGTATAATGTGACCACGGATCCGTGGGACCATCTCAGCCGCTTCGAAATCGCAGCAGCGATACATAAGTTCTCTGATGCGGTCATGTACCGGGTCTTTTAATGACTTTCACCAAGTTAGCTCAGTTCTGGTTTAGCCAGTTGTCGCCGCGCTCCATCAGCAATTTTGATGAATTCAACTCGGCCTTCCTGCATCAGTTTACCAGTTGCAGGAAGTACCAGAAGATGCCGCTCGAACTTTTTAGTTTGAAACAGAAGGAGAACGAGAGTCTGCGTGCTTATATTAACCGGTTTACAAACGCGAAGTTAGAGGTGCCCTCTGCTTCTGAAGAGCTCTTGGTAAACGCATTGGCACAGGGCCTTAGAAGAGGTGAGTTTTTCCAATCGCTGGTGGTGAAGCCAGCTCTGAAGTTCGGAGAGCTCTTGGAAAGAGCAGAGAAGTATATCCATTTGGAGGAAGCCTTGAAAATCAAGGATGAGGGAGAGAAGAAAAGAGAGAGATACGATAGAAAAGAGAGGGCACCAGTAAAAAAGCCCAGGTCAGACCTTTCCTCGGGGAGACCTCGCTTTGACAGATATACTCCCCTGGCGACTCCACAAGGGGAAATCCTACAGGCAATAGAAAGGCATCCGGACCTGAAGTGGCCTAAGACTTATTCACAGAAGCCTAGGAAGGAAAGATCTAACCGATTCTGTCACTTTCATAACGAGTATGGGCATGACACAGATCAGTGCACTCATCTGAAGAATGAGCTAGAAAGGATGGTGCAGGCTGGGCACCTTAAGGAATATGTACGGATGAGAAGGGAGGAATCCAGGCCTGGTTGTCGTAGTGATGATCTACCCAAACAGGGACAGAAGGAGCAGGACATCAGACTCAGCGGTGGAAGAAGGAGCGACCAGGTCCAGGACATAAGAGGAGAAACTCAAATGATCACTGGTGGAGAGTGGGATGAGCACTCCAAGCGGACCCAGCACAGCTATGTCCGGGCTGCAAAGGATCTGGTTCAAAAATCACGTGGTGGGACAGATGGCTTTCAACCCAAATATTTTCTTCGGCTCAGAAGATGGGGATGGCATCTTAGCCCCTCATATGGACGCCCTTGTTATAATGGCTACTATTGCCAACTATAATGTGAGGCGAGTGTTTGTCGATACAGGAAGCTCTGCCGATATTCTGTTCTATGACTGCTTCCAGCAACTGAAGCTAGATGTGGAGTTGGAAGAGGTGACAACTTCCTTGGTATGATTTGCGGGGGGAGCCCTGAAACCCTTGGGAGCGGTCAGGCTCTTGGTAACACTTGGTGAAGAGCCATATAGAGTGACCAGAACGGTGTGATTTCTGGTTGTCGATGCACCATCTTCATACAACGTCATGCTAGGACGACCATCTTTAATCCAGTCCCGACAGTAATTTCTGTATATCATAGGAAGATGAAATTTCCAGCAGAGAATGGAACGGGTGAAGTAAGGGGCGACCAATATGCGTCCAGATAGACGTATGTTGAGTGCATCAGACGCAATGAGGAAGAGCGACAGAGTAAGAGAGCTCGGTTGGAACAGCCAAGGATGGGTCTGGCTCAGAGAGAGGAAGGACTGATGATGGTAGAGGTAGTACCGGGAGATGAAAGTCGAGTCATCCGTGTGGGGACGACCCTAAACCCGGAGGTTTTGGCAGATTTAGTGGCATTATTACGAGAAAGCGCGGACATATTTGCCTGGTCTCCTGAAGACTTGGTCGGGATAGACCCAGAGGTGGCCGAACATCACCTCAATATCAGCCCTGGAGAGAATCCAGTTAAGCAGAAGAAGCGGAATTTCGGATCGGAGAAAGAATCAATCATCGAGGCTGAAGTCGAGAAACTGCTGAGAGCCAAACATATCTAAGAGATACAATTTCCTGAATGGCTCTCTAGTACAGTGCTAGTCTCTAAAACTCAGGAGGACTGGCGCATGTGCATTGATTTTCGCGATCTCAACCGGGCTTGCCCCAAAGACCACTACCCTCTTCCTAGGATAGACCAATTGGTCGATTCCACTGATGTGTAGTTTTTTAGTGGTTTTAGAAAATTAAAGGTTCTTGGCTTGGTATTATCGGAATTCGACTCAATTGTGAGTTTCAAGGTGTTTCAAGTTTTGAAAAATAAAAGGGAAAATGAAAATAAAGAAAATAAATTAGCTAAACTACACTAGGAAATGAAATAACAAGTGGGTAGAATGCCTCGGTCGTATGACTTAATTGAAAATGCAAGCAAATCAAAGAAATAAGCAGAAACAAGCATTGCTTCACCAAGTACAAGCATGCATGCACAAGGTACAACTAAGCTTGCATGTACATAAAAACTTGAAAAATGCAGATTTACTAAAATTGAAAGCACTAATAGCAAGAGCAATGAAAATTAACGTCAAAGTTCGAAACTTTACGTGAAATAACAAGGATCAAGCACTAGATCTAGGATTCAAACCAAAACTATGCATGAAAATTAAATTGCAAATAAAGCACAAGAGCAACTTGGAATTTAAACAACTTAAGACCCGATCTACAATCTAGATGTGTCACTCATTTAGAATCCATATCCCAATCATAAGTTTCAACATGAATTCAAAGAGGTAAGAGAAAAAGCATAAAATGAAGAACAAGACATGCAATTAAAGAACAAGCTTGAATTTAAAGGAAAGCTTACTATATAATGAAAGATGATGATCTAATAGCTTGAATTACAATCAAAAGTACTAATCCAAAGGAGTATTTGAATTCTTCTTGAGCTAACAAACCCAAGGAAATGCTTGAAGATTAAATCAAAAACCTAAGAGAGAGAAAGTAGATCTAGAAATGAAGAGAAAATTAATCCCAAGGCTCTTGCAAGAGTTGGGTGTTGAGTGAATGCCTTCCTCAAGTCAAGTGGAGGGGTTTATATAGTTATTATTAGGGGTAAACATGTCAAAATGCGCTAATTCCCGGACTCTCAGTCGATCGACTGCGGTCCAGTCGACTGACTGCTCAGTCGATCGACTGCTTTGCCAATTTTGGTGAGCACTCTGTTGATTAGTCGATTTTTAGGCGCTCAGTCGATTTTCTTGGAAGCAGTCGATCGACTAAGGTTAGTCGATCGACTGCGTTGCCGATTTAGCAGAGTTCTCTGTTGATCAGTCGATTCTTAGGCTCTCAGTCGATTTTCTTGGGAGCAGTCGATTGATTGCGGGCAGCCCGGACAGTCAATCGGGCTCGATTTCTTCGTTTCGGCACGAATTCTTGAGCTTCAACGCCTTGACTCGATTCTTAACAACTTTCGATCCGGTCCAATACCTCGTGCCACCTACAACATAGAAATTTGAATTCAAAACCCATGAATCGTCATTAAGAATCGCATTTATCGAGTTTCAATACTAAAAATGAGGAAATGACCGAAAACCTAATGTGAATGACTCAAAATGACTAAAAACAACGCTAAACCCTAACTAACAACACTAAGAAAAATACAACAATTACATGCAAAACATCCACGTCTGGCTGTGAGCTATTAAGTATGATGGATGCCTCACAAGGATATCACCAGATCAGACTCGCAAAGGAAGACTGGAAACGGGTCATCTTCATAACCCCAAAGGGAACGTACTGTTACGTTGTCATGCCATTCGATCTCAAAAATGCGGGAGCCACGTATCAGAGACTGGTGGACAAAATGTCCAAGGAACAGTTGGGAAGAAATATGGAGGTATATGTGGATGACATGTTGGTCAAAAGCGTTAAGGCAACCTCACATGTGGATGATCTGAAAGAGACCTTTGACACCATAAGGAGGTACAAAATGAAGCTCAACCCCAAGAAGTGTACATTTGGGGTTAGAGCTGGAAAATTCATGGGTTATATGGTCACAGAGAAGGGTATCGAGGCAAACCCGGAAAAAGTAAGAGCTATCATGGAGATGCAGGCACCAAAAAACATCAAGGAAATGCAGTGCTTAGTAGGTCGAATCAACGCTCTGAGTAGATTCGTTTCGTGCTCAGCTGAAAAGAGTTTGTCGTTTTTTCAAGCCTTACAAAAAAAAGCTAGATTCCAGTGGGATGATGACTGTGAGAAGGCATTCAAGATGTTAAAGGAGCACTTGGCAGGGATGTCATTACTTACCAAACCAATTCAAGGCGAGCCCTTGATTTTATACCTTTCGGTAGGACTGCAGGCCGTCAGCTCGGTCTTATTAAGAGAAGAAGGCAAGATACAAAAGCCTGTGTATTACTGGAGCAAGGTATTGCATGACGCGGAAACTCGGTATGTAGAAGTGGAGCGGGCTATCTTAGCCTTGGTAGGTACGACACGTAAGCTACGACCCTACTTTCTCTCACATACCATAGTTGTGAGGACCAACCTGCCATTGAGAGTTGTTATGGACAAGCTAGAGGTGTCAAGACTGCTGGTCAGATGGATAATCGAACTCAGCAAGTTTGATATAACTTTTGAAGCTAGAACGACAATTAAATCTCAGGCACTGGCTGACTTCATGCAAGAAATGGCCAGCTCTCCAATTGAAAAGCAGGTATGGATAATTTTCACGGATGGTTCAGTGGGAAGTCAAGGCTGTGGAGCAGGAATAGTCTTAATTGACCCGGCGGGTGTAGCTACCGAGTACGCAGTTCGAATGAATTACGTTTTGACAAATAACGCGGATGAGTATGAAGCCTTGTTGAGAGGAATTCAGATGGCAAGAGACTTGGGAGCAGAGCAGGTATGTGTTAAGGTAGATTCAAAATTGGTATGAAAGCAAATAAATGGTGATTTCGAGACAAGAGAGGAGCATATGCAGAAATACCTAGCTCAATTCAAAGAGCTCGCCAGGGATATGAAAGCTCTGATCGTCCTTCAAATTCCCAGAGAGGAAAACGGGAGAGTAGATTATTTGGCTAAAGTAGCGAGCTCGGCCATAGATTGACAAGAAAGGACAATTACTTTGTTAATGGCGGATAACGAATTCGGTACAGACCAGGTGTGTTCAGTAAATGAGAAGGACGACTGGCGTTCTCCTATTAATGCATACCTGGAGAAAGGAGAGCTGCCAGAGGATAAAAGAGAGGGAATGAAAGTGAGAATCAGGTCTGCCTGATTCTGTTTGATTAAAGAAACATTGTTCAGACGAGGATTTGGACGACCTCTGTTGAGATGTTTGAGTTCTAAAGAGGGCACAAAGGTCCTCAGGGAAGTACATGAAGGTTGTTGTGGAAACCATATGGGAGCAAGGGCCTTGGCTAGTAAAACGATGAGAGCTGGGTACTTTTGGCCATCAATGAGAGCAGAGGCGAAAAGCTTTGTTAAAAGGTGCGAAAAATGTCAGAAGATGTCTCCTCTGATTCATCAGCCAGCGGAAGAGCTCATGACAATGAGCTCTCCCTGTCCTTTTGCAAAGTGGGGGATTGACCTGGTCGGTCCATTCCCAATGGCTCCAGCCCAGAAGAGGTTTCTAATCGTGGCCATTGACTACTTTAGCAAATGGGTGGAAGCGGAAGCTCTGACAAAAATCATGGAAGAAGCGGTGATGGGCTTCATCTGGAAAAACATTATTTGTCGCTTTGGCGTTCCAAGGGTAATAATACCAGACAATGGTACCCAGTTCATGGGGGCCAAGATTAAAGCCTGGTGTGCCAAAATGAGAATCCAGCAGCACTTTACATCTGTTTATCACCCACAAGCAAATGGACAGGTCGAGGTGACTAATCGCATCCTTGTCCAGGGGCTCAAATCGCGCTTAGAGAAATCTGGAGGAAAATGGGTAGAAGAGCTAAGTACTATACTCTGGGCTTATTGCACTAATCCAAAGGAAAGCACAGGAGAAACCCCTTTTAGTCTGGTCTAAGGTATGAATTCCGTCATCCCCGTAGAGATAAGCCTCGAAACTCATCGGGTACAGAGCTTTGACAAAGTTCAGAATGATGCATTAGTACGGGACGCGTTGGACTTAATTGATGAAAGAAGAGATCAAGCGGCGGTCAGGATGGAGAATGTGCGGGGGAGAATCCGGGCTGCTTATAACAAAACTATCCGGAAAAGGCAATTCAAGTTGGGAGACCTGGTTCTTAGGAGGGCTGACCTGGAAAAAGCCAAAGGAAAACTGGATGCTGTGTGGCAAGGACCATTTCGGGTCACAAATGTCTTGGCAGGTGGTGCATACGAATTGGAGGAATTAGACGGCGTTGAGATACCCCGAACTTGGAACATTTCAAACTTACGAAAATTTTATGTATGAAAGTGAAATTCACAATGTTTATTTATAATGAAAATGCAGGTTTGTTCTTATTATATCTTAAGCACATTTTTCTGAAAGCCAGGATTGGCTAAGGGCGGATGCCCCATCTACCTGACCTGATTTTCAGTTTAAGCCAGGATTGGCTAAGGGCGGATGCCCCATTTTCCTGACCTGATTCAGTTTAAGCCAGGATTGGCTAAGGGCGGATGCCCCATTTTCCTGACCTGATTGTCAGTTTAAGCCAGGATTGGCTAAGGGAGGATGCCCCATTTACCTGACCTGATTGTCAGTTTAATCCAGGATTGGGCGGATGCCCAATTTTTCTGACCTAATTATCAGTTTAAGCCAGGATTGGCTAAGGGCGGATGCCCCATTTATCTGACTTGATTGTTTGTTTAAGCCAGAAGGGGCTAAAGGACGGATGTCCCAGTCTCCTAACTTGATTGTTAAGAGAAGCCAGGATTGGCTTAGGGCGGCTGCCCGTAAAATATTCTTATTTGATTAGCAGGATAAGCCAGGATTGGCTAAATACGGGTGCATATGACAACACCTCACCTGATTAAAGGACTTTTAAATACAAAGGCCTAGCCTGACTGCCAGTTCAGAACCAGAAGAAAAAGTAAGGGTAAACATAATTAAATGCACAATCCGCGGGTCAACCTCAAACAAGAGCTGATTGAAGGCGGAGACTTTACTTTTTCAGATCTGGCGGTAAGCCTAAAACGCCTTAATAGGCTAAAACTTGGAAAAATTTAATCCACTTGGTTTGATTGAATGGAAAGAAGAATCAATTGAAAATACTCTTGTTTTTATTAACATTCTGGCAAATACAAAAAGACTTTGCTCACGTCTTCTACGAAGACTGGCAAGTTTGATTACAATGCAGGAAATAAACAAAAGAGAAATCAGCAAAATCCCAGGAAAACCTAAGAGGCTCTCCATTCAGCGGCCAGAGCACGGCGGACGCGCCACAGCTCGCGCTCGGTCTCGTGATAGCGCTGATGGTACTTGTCAGCCCGCTCAGAGATGGCGTGCGCTTCGCCGACGGTGATCGTCAGCCGGCTCACCGACTCTGCCCAGTCGACCTTCTCTTTCTGCAACTGGCGATTCAGTTGCCACAACTCAGCCCACTCTCACTTATAGTGGCGTTTCTTCTGCCTTTTCCTCTCCAGAAGACGGTAGAGGTAGCCAACCTTCTCTCTGAGCATGGTCAGTTTGTCAGAAAGCTTGAAGTTTTCGACGACCAAGGAGATGTTTTTCCGCTTCACTATACCAAGTTCTTCGAGAAGAGGAGAAGAAGCCATTTCAGAGAATTGAAGGAAAATGAGTTATACACGCACATATATAAAGAAAACGGAGGCACGTGCCAAGGAATAAAAAGTACTAGGGTTTTCGAAAAATCAGGAAACCCTAGAATTCTAAGAGTCATTACAAGACAAAAAAGTGCGTTATTATTAATTAAAGAGGTCACAATACGAATTCAAAAAAGACAAAAGGCAGACCGGCCACACAGGCTAACCACAGGTCTGACTAAAAGAAAACAAAAGTTGTCCTAAAGGCCTAAGTCTCGGCTCCTAGATCAGCATCCAGCTCCGCCGCCAGTTGGTCCACCGCGTCTTCGGCTAAGGCGCCCGGGAAAGCTCCGCCAGGCAGCTCACACAGACCTGCGAAGGTTGGGGAGGGAGAAGAGTCGGGAGTGGCTGGAAGAGGAGCCTGGTCTGGCTGAGACTGCTCGGGTGAAAGGGAACGGAGTTTAGAAAGGACATGCTTAGCAAATTCGGCCGCTCCGACAGTGTGCAGATGATCTCGCTCTAGGGCATAGGTGAACGAGGTTGGCTCTGGAGAGGTCTTCAAAGTAAGGGCTCGATTAAGGGGAACCCCTGGGTTACTTAAAGCCCATTTCGCTTGCTCGTCCAAAGCAAAGTGAAAGAAGCGTATAGCCTCTGGCACAAGTAGCGAGTAGAGCTCTTTGGATCCCAGGAAGGCTGCACGAGTCTCCTTCCGAGCAGATTGAACCAGCCTCAAGCCCTTCTCAGAGTTTAAGTACTCAGTCTCAAACTCTTCCCTGGCTTTCACCAGAACCTCATCATCAAGGCTCCTAGCCTCTGCCAAAGCCTCATCCCTCGCCTCGGAGCACGCAGTCCCTATCATCTTTGCTTGACCCTTCCTCACCTCGACAAGCTCCGCTTTTATTTTTTTGAGCTTATCCTTTAGCCCCTGCAGCTCTTCTCCTTGCTTCTTCAGATCGACTCCTCGCTCTTTCGCCAGAGCCTTGTTCTCCTTGATCACATCGAACTGGACCATGGATCTGGTAGCTCGAGTGGCCAGGAGGGCCTTCTTGGAGAGATCCTGATCACAAGAAGAGATTGATACTTAGACAAATTAATGCTTGGGCAAGTGATATAAGATGAAGGTAAAAGGAAGTAGAACTTACTCGGGCTTCATCTTGACACCAAGACTCCAAGAGCTCGCGATCAGACATCTTTCCAGCTCAGGATGGTCTGCAGGTAGCATTTGGCGACGCATGTATTGGATGGCCAGCTCTCCTGAGCAGTTGATGACTGAGTTAATGGGAGGGGGAGCGCTACGAGTAATGGGAGCAGGGCGAGTGCTTGGAGAAGAAGCCATTAGTGCTCAGCTGCCCTGGGCTACTCGTGGCCTCTTGGACAAAGGAAGGACGTCCTCTTCAGAGTCAGAGGAAGGGCTCCTAACAGCGGAGGCGCGAGGTGGCTGTTGCGAAGAGCTGGAGCCTGGAGCCTGAGAAGAGCTGGGGCCCTGCGCTCGGGAAGGAGCGGAACTTTAGATTAGGACAGACGGCGAAGGGGCCACTTCTTGGGTGGTTGTTTCTGGGGCTCCCTCTACGGAGGCAGTGATCATCTGGTGCATCATCCTTTCTGATAAGAGAAGAAAAAGGAAAGATTAGGACCTATGAAAAATAAAGAAAGACCAAACTGGGGGCAAGAGGGGATTTTACCGGTCTCTGGAGTTAGAGGGCTTGTTTCCTCACTCTCATTGAAAAAGGAGGTCAGTTACATGGAGAGGATTTCTATTAAGGGTGGATATGACTTTTTGCAGGCGAGGAGACCTGCTTGCGGCAGATAGGGGAGGATATGTGGGCAGTTTATCAATGGGTTTGGATTCGAAGCCCCAATCTCCATCACAATGGACAAAGAAGAACTTCTTCCGCCAGGCCTTGTTGGAAGAAGGAAGCCCGTGTAAAAAATGAACTCCTGGTCTGGCACTCAGATAAAAGCATCCGGGAGGTAAGCTTTTGGCTTGGTAGAGCTGGTAGAAAGTGTGGGCCGTGGGAGTCAGGCCAGCATACCGCATGGCCAAACTATAGCTTACTATGATTCTAAAGGTGTTAGGGGTAAACTGGAAAAGGGGGATTTTGAATACGGCGGCAATCTCTAGCATCAACAGGTCTGCCGGAAGACGTAAGCCTGCCTGAAATTGGTCGGCGTAAAAGGTCAACCAACCAGCCGGCGCCTGGCAAGCCAGAATACACGCTGGAGGGCTGTAAGGATCAAAAGGATTGGAAATTCTATACTTGTAACGAATTTCCTCCACGGTCCTATCATTGAGAATCGAGGTAATTTTTGGGTGGTCCGGAATCGGTGGTGGATATTCTAGTGGACAGGAGGAAGATGTGGCGGCCGACGTAGTCGCCGGAGAAGAAGACGGCGGAGAAGAAGAATCTGCCGCCGCCAGAGATGGGGAAGTAACCGGAGGGGCGTCGAGAGAGGGAGAAGATGATGACATAATTGTAAAATTAAAGAGAAGGACTGAGAAAGTACCTGGGTTAGGTGGGTAGCCGGAAAAATATCGAATCTGAAAAACTCACCGGAATACTAGAGAGAAAATCTCGAGAGTGTTTGCAAAAAAGTGAAAATGTGAAAGTAAGAGAGAGAGGGAGTCCAGCGGGAATAAAAGGTAAGTGGATAAATTCAAAAAATGCAAAACGAGGAAAAAGCGGGATTTGATGGGATCCCCGCATTTAATGCGGACAGATGAACAGTACCCTAAACGGTGAGCTGGAACGCCAGCCGTTATAGGGTAGGTCACGCATCACTAACTTGTCAGTACATCAAGAGACGTGTGGAAATAGTAACCGTTTGGGAAAATGGGCCGACACCACTAATGCCAATGATTAGGCCTGGTTGTCAGTTGGATTTCTTGGGATTCGTACCAGTACGAGAAACAATAAAGGATAGGTGAGACCTCATTTATTTCTGAGGGCCCTGGAATGTCACAGCTCTACCCCAACCATTTCGGGGGGGAGGAGTTGATGAGGCATAAATGGGCCAGACCCGGATTTGGGTAGACCTGGATCTAGATATCCAAAGAAGGGAGCTCAGGATGGCTTACGCTTGGTTTGACCTGGTTTTCTTAAAAGTTGAATATATCAGAGCAGCGTCATCCCAACCCGGGAGTTATCCTGAGCTGAGTAGAGCAGAGCAGCGTCATCCCAGCCTGGGAGTTGTCCTGAACTGATAGAGACCTCCTGTGAAATAAACCTTGAAATATAAAGGCAGGCTTGCCAATAGAAAGGAGACCAGGACTAGAGAAGACCTGGTCCTTGATCCCCGCCGGGGGGACAAGGGGGACCACTTGTCAGAGTTTGTTGTTTAAACGGCCCTTGATTCGCGGCCTTTGTTTTTGAGATCCCGGAGGGGGTCCCCACTGAGAAAAACTATAAGTATCTCAGCCCCAAGGCTGAGAGAGGTATGTCATTCTTTGTGCATTTCTTGCTTTGCTCACTAGAAACACTCTATACTCTTTCTGACTTAAGTATCGGAGAGGTTTCCATCGGAAAACCCCCGGTGGCCCTTTTCTGATGTGTTTGTGTGTGCAGGTTGGGAAATAGCGCAAGGTTCAGGTGTGGTCATATTTTTGGGTGAAATAGTATGCTATGATTTTGGACATCTTTTTGCAGTGATTTGCTTCTTACTAGATTGCAACATGTAAATTACTGTAACACCATGCGCTTGATCTCCTCAGCCTTTTCTTTTCTTTAACATAGTAGATATTACCTGAAAGAAAACATTCTTTTTTTTTTTAATGCCATTTAAGCTATATTCTTTGTTTGTTTCAGGGAAATCCCTTCTTTGTGGGCTGAGAAATGGACCGATTTCGACTGTTGATACCCGCCAAAAACAAGTAAGAACTCACCCTTAATGTACTTATAAATTTGAAAATAAGTTTTATCAACTGGATAACACTATGACCTGTTTAAGTGTTCAGTTCAGTCAAGTTTTTGGGCCGGTTTCAGCTACCTGCTTGCATTTCAAGTGTCTATTATTGATAGTTAATTTCACATTTTCACTACAACTAAAGAAATCCTAAATTTAATTATTTAATGAAGAGGACAAAAAGGGTTTGTTAATCATTCTTTTTTATCTAAGCAATATTAAGCATCCATCTTCCTTTATACAGGTTATATTTAGACCGAGAGCAAGTGTCTACACTACTACAGACGACACATTTCACGTCGGTTTTTTTTCACTTTTAACGTCGATTTTTGAACCGACGTAATAGCCACCGACGTTAAAGGTCACGTCGGTTTTAAAAACCGACGTGGAATGTTTGACTTTTCACGTCGGTTTTCACAAACAACCGACGTGGAAAATTTAACTTTTACGTCGGTTTTTATAAATAACCGACGTAAAATTTCAGAGCTTTTAACGTCGGTTACTTGTAAACTGATGTGGTAATATGAGAGTTTTTTTTTAAAAAAATAACCCTTTATTTAACCATCCCACCTAATAAATAAATTATGAGATTTTCATATATTATTTAAGAATTAATATATAAGAAAATTCAAAAGAATCCATGCAACACAATGAACAAAACAAGTTTTAGTATAATTTTAGTATCTTATAAATGTAACATGTTTTTACATAGGAACATATGTTCAAATGTACACAACCACTAGGTAGATCTATTTCTGAGCCTGAGCAAGAACTTGTCATTATCGTCCTCCACAACTTTGAGAATGCTCTCCATCAGCAGCTTCTTATCCTGCGCACCCAGTCTGGACACGTTAACCTCAGCGTGCGCGATCTTCCCATTGCCCATCGCCTGCTGCAGTATCCCCTTCCTCAGTCGGTTGTATGTCGGCAGTCGCTCGATGGCCGCCCACCTCAGCTCCTCGTCGTTGTCGACCGCCGCCTGCTGCACAGTGTGCTGTTCCTGGTGAACGCGTCCGGCTCGCCTTGCAGCCACACCTCCTTTATGATCCGCAACCGCCAGCTGCTCCACTTGCTGCTCGTCGACCGGGACAGATCGTCCGCCACCAACGCCGCCGCAGCCATTGGTTTGACCCTTCTAAAGAGTTCCACAGTTACAGCACACTATGGAACAACTCCTAAAACGGTACCTACATAAAAACCATATCTCTTAATTGAATGAATGTGTTAATTGTACTTTAGCAACAAAACAGGTAGCATAACGACTTATAGCTTGTGTTCATGAGTCGTCCACTCGGCATCTGCAGATGTCCTTTATTAACTTTTACGAACAAGATATTCTAAAGCAGGTTACAGAGTCCACTCTCCGATATCGACGTGGTGTGTGGTTAGCAAAAACTTCATATTATTATTACTACTAATACCAACTACACAATAATATAATTATCACTATATAAACAGGAGAACCAATATCCATCCTGGATGGAGTCCCGATAGCCATTAAAGATGAAATCGACTGCATGCCGTATCCAACAACAGTTAACTATTATATATACAATTTTTAGTATTATATAGTAGCTAGTGTATTCGAGTGTTCATATATATATGTAGGAGGCACAAAGTGTATGCACAAAGTAAGAGAATTTAAAAACGATGCATGTTGCGTTAGCCGACTCAGATCGTGTGGGGCCGTTATAGTCGGCAAAACAAATATGCATGAACTTGGGGCCGGAATTAGCGGGATAAATCCACATTATGGGTCTGAATTTTTATTTTATTTAAAAAAAATCAGTTCTTTCAAACATACGAGCGAATACATAAGAACACAATTAATAGAACCATCCAGAGATTTCATCATTAATAGTCCTGAGGCTATTAATTTAACAAACAACTGGAAGCATATAAGGACTGCTATACAAAAAATGACTGCACGAATTTCATGGTAAACAGAGGAAAATGAGAGCTAAGATCACAATGTGCCCTTCTTATTTTATTTAATTGGATTTTATTTCTTGATAAGGTGTATTTATGGTCATCTGTTGTAAATATCATGAGAAACATATCAACTATACAACTAGCAACAGGAAGAAATAAAATGCATGTGCAACTATATGACCACAACCACAAGCGAGGGTGTACACATAACCTAAGAATGTTAAATCGTCTAATTAGCCAACAAATGCACAAAAAGAGAGGCATATGAAGTTTTACCAGGTGGCAAGCATCTTCCCATCGTATGAAATCGAACACCCCAAAAGCGGCCGATCATCACCGATCTCACTGCACTCCAACCCCAGATTCGCCACACCTGCTTCAGAGACCAATCCACTTCAGCATCCAAATCCTCATCCGGATCGTCCCTTTTCCTCTTCGCCCGATCGAGCCGCCTCGCTGACCTCACAAGCTAATATCTCACAATCTCCCGAGGGGCCTACAGAAACCAAACAAAAATCAGAAATCCCATAATTCTAAGGCTCAAACAATAACTTGTATGAAAAGGGTAAAGGTATAATTATGGGACACAAGTTCAAAAGATTACCATACAGAGTTTCTCTCTGAAAGTTAATTCAGAAAGGGTATTATCATCCGTAGTTAGTTTTCGACTCCAAGTTAGAGATGTAGGCATCCCAGAATCAAATTTGACCTAGAAAAGTGCAAAATCAAATATTTTTATAAAAATTAAAAGAAACACACACACACACACACACACAAAATAAGAGAGCCTATGGACTACCTTATCACTATGCAAAGCTGATTCTCCTTCTCCTCCATCAAAACCATTCTCAGACATGTTTTCTGCAAGTAAAGAGGCATAAAGAGTCTTTCATTTGAAACGAACTACTAAACGTGATAAAACATAATGTATGGATTGGAACATATATATTCTCTTTCTGAGAAATGTTAAGGCTTTAATTAAACCCATGATGAGGCAGACCAGTGTTATATTCTACCCAATTTTATTCCTAAATTCATGTAAACGCTGAATCTACTTAAATAAACAAAAGAAAATCGAAAACATATCATAACTTCAAAGCTATGAGCATATGAGATCACAAAATTAAATTCCAATTAAATGGGAAATTAACAGGAAAATCATGTCTTCTGAGAAGACTGTATTAATAGCACATTAAAAGGAGAAAAAAAAAGTGGGCCACATAAGCAAAAGGCAACCAACGAAAGGGAGAGAGATAAAACAATAAAAAGAACAAATCTTTTTATCAGAAACATTCGAATCAAACAAAACCCAATGTGGAATTAGAGCGGCATATGAAAGTATTTGATCACAGCCCACGAAAAGGACTGTCATTATAAGATAAAGCGTTCAGTTAACAAGATTCCTGATCATCGTCAATGTGATATAAATAGAAATGAAAGGCATCAAAAAAACTGGTAAAAATTGTATAGAAACTAACCGGAGAGGAAAAGATGCGGATGCTATAATGCAGGGAAATAGGAATCCAAACACCAGAGATTGGTGGGAACTCTGTCTGTATTCGAGTTTCAAAGGAGGAAGGAATGGGGATTTATTAGAGATCAAATCAATCGACCATTTGAAGTCAACTTGACTTAAACAGCCAAATATCATTAGGATTTACAACCAAAAATTTATAAATTCACCCTATATTTTAAATTTTAGAATATTCAAATCAAATTTTCAAACAGATGTTAATGTTTGAACTATTTTTCTTTTGAAATGTATTAATTATTAATGTTTTCTAAAATTTCATTCCAACACCTTAAAATTTAATTATTGGGTAAACTCATAAAAAATCGAGGTGTTAATATTCATGGCCTTTTAATTAGATGTCTTTATGTTTAAAATAAAAACGTTTTTCTTTAATAAACAACAAATATCATTAATGTTGCTCCAAACAGCTATCACCACAAAAAGAATCTACCAAACATAAAGCATGGAAACTAATGTAAATAAAAACCATGTGTTCAAGTTCAAAAGAAAAAAGTTTTTAAATAATAGACTTAGGGTTCTCTCATGACATGTTTGTTCTATTCGAATACCATACCAATTTATTCTAAAATTTAAGCCTAATCACAAAAATAACATAAAATAATCTTAGAAACCTCAAGGGGTATTCGGAAAGTGGTTTTTTTTTTTTTTTTTCTGTAATTAGACTAAACCCTCAGGGTTAGTTTTGTGATTATCCCTAAATTATTTCAAGAGAAATAGTGAATACCAGGGCTGCAATCACAAGATGATAAATAGTTTGCAGGGACAAAGTTTAAGTTCTCTTGGCGAGCAATAGAACATGTGCATGTCCACTTGTTAGTTTCAGACTCTATTGAAAGTCCATCTGGAAAATATTAAAACAAAAGGTTATTTTTAGCTTAGTTTCCTAAAATCCCAACAACACAGAAAAATAGAAGTAGATGAAGCCTTACTAACCACAAAGAATATGCTGAACCCAGACTGCATTAAAGACTACATTTAAAGCATATTACCAAGGAGATCTACACACACTATAATACTTTAAAACAGATTCTACCTAACAGAAATTCAATCAATCTCTGAAAAATTAAATGGAAAATTAATCGATTACTGAAAATGATGAATAATTAAACAAAGGGAAAAAATAATGTCGGATATCCATTCAGTGAACGCACAAAATAATTAAACAAAGGGGAAAAAAAAAGAGGATAATTAAACCACCTCCTGGGCTGGCGGCGCAGGCTTCTTGAGGTCATCATCAACCGCCGCCGGCTTGGTGGGGATGGCCAGATAGCCCAGCTTCCTCTTGGTCGCGGCAACCTCATCGTCGTCGTCATCATCGTCATCGGAAGACGAAGAGACATCGCCGAAGTCGAAGCGGCTGGAGGAGTATAGGGCCCACACAAAGTACATGCCGGCCGCTGTGAGGGCCCCACAGCCGACGCCAAAGAGCAGGGCTCCGACGACGCTCATGATGTCCTTTGGTGCGCTCGCGAATCGAGCTAGACATGGAGGAGTAGAACTTGAGGAGGAAACCAAATGATGTCATATTCGGGGATGACTGGGAATCGCCGTCGAAGGAGGCGACAGCGAGGTCGGAATCAAAAATGGATGGAGGGGCGACGGCGATCGGAGAGAGGCGAGGTGGTGGTGGAGGTGAAGATCAGGGTGAAATAGTAGGGGTTTCAGTTGTCGAGGATGGAATTGGGGTTAGGGTTACGGCGGAGGGAATTTTAGGGGTAATAGGTAGGTGGTGGCGGTTGAGAAGTAGAAGAGGGTTGTTCCAACAAAAAAAAGTGAACTACCTGAATAACACTTGAAAACCCATACCTGAATAACACTTGAAAACCCAAGAGCTTCCTGAACCTACGCCACAAAAACAGATTAGAAAGGACCATCGGTGGTTTCGGTGGAAACCTCTCCGATACTTGAGTCAATAAGCGTTTGTGGTGTTTTCCAGAAAATAAGAAGGAATGTTCAAGAAAATGACATACCTCTCTCAGCCTTGGGGCTGAGATATTTATAGTTTCTCCTGATGGGGACCTCAGCCGGGATCTCAGGAGCACATGCCGCGAATCTCGGGCCGTTACGTAACAAATTCTGACAAGTGGTCCCACTTGTCTCTTTACCGGGAGTCTAGAAAACAGGTCTTCTCCATTCCAGATCTTCCTTATTTCTTTCCTCCACACCACCTCAGTATTAATATTAGACTTGGCTCTAATTAGGTCTTCTTTATTTCGGGTCTTCCTTATTCTGTATCACTTCAGCATCTATCAGGCTTAACTTCAGCCCCATAACTTCCCTAGCAGGGCACTTTCCTCAGCCCAGCATAATATCCGGGTTGTTAGTGATCTCTTCAAGATGGCTAAACCAAGAAGAATCCCGAGCGATAACCACCTCTTCCTGATATTCTGTTTTCTCAGGAGGGTTAATTAGATCTTCTTCTGAGACAGAGCTGTTCTAGCAATCTCTCAACTTATCTAACTACTCTGAGTTAGAGCTACCCCAAACCAGGTCTGGCGTATATATTGCCCTATCAACTCCTCCACCCGAATAGTTGGGGTAGATCTGTAACATTCCAAAGCTCTTTCGAAATAAATGAGGTCATTCTGTCCTTTATGATTTCTCGTACTGGGGGAATCCCGAGAAATCCGCCTGACACCCAAGCCTAATTATTGGCATTAGTGATGTCGGTTCATCTCCCCAAGTAACAACCACACCAGTCCTTCGAGTACACGCCACGTCAGCCCTATTCGAGGACGGTTGACGCTCCAGCTCACCTCTTAGGGCACTGTTCGCCTGCCAGCATTAAATGTGAGGATCCCATCAAATCCCGCCTTTATCGATTTCCGTTTTTCAAATTTATCTTTTATCTTATTATTCACACTGGGCTCATCCTTCTCTCTTACTTTTCGTTTTTCACCTTTCAAAAATCTCAGGTTTTTTCTATCTTCCCCAGTGTTCGGCGAACTCTCTCTCCATCTTATTTTTCTGGCGACCCTTGAAAATCAAGTACCTTTCTCAGCCTTTTGCCTTTTATTTTCTTATAATGTCATCTCCCCTAGATATAAGGGCCTCCGCATCTCCGCCGTCTGTTCCCACGGAGACGACGGTTGTCCTCTCCTCTTCTTCGCCATCCGTCCCAGAGGCGGTCGAGGCTTCTGCCTCTCCGCCATCTACCTCTATAAACGCAGTAAGGGTTTCATCATCTCAGCCTCCTACTAGCCCGGAGGCAGCGACAACCTCCCTCCTGTTATCATTAAATCCTACGGCAGCGGCGGCTGCCGGCTCCTCATCTACTGAGGGTTTAGTATACCCTCCATCAGTACCTAATCATCCCAAGATCACTTCTATCCTTAGTCAACACTCGATAGAGGAAATCTGCTCCCAGTATAAAATCAAGGAACCCTTCGATCCCTATCCTCCTTCGGCGTGCATTTTGGCCTGTCAAGCGCCGGAGGGATGGTTGACTTTCTATGTTGACCAATTCCAAGCGGGTTTACATTTACCAGTAAATCCTTTGATGCTCGAGATAGTCCAAATATACAGAATTCCCATTTTTCAATTTACCCCTAATTCCTTCAAAATAATGGTATGCTACAATCTGGCCATGCACTACGCTGGCCTGGATCCAACAGCCCTTGTTTTCTACCAGCTCTTCCAAGCGAAGATCATGTCCCCTAACTGCTTTTACTTCACGGCCAGACCTGGGGTTCATTTTATACATAAACTTCCCTCCTCTCACAAAGCCTGGCGGAAAAAGTTTTTCTTTGTCCACTGCGATGGAGACTGGGGTTTTGACCCCACCCCCATAGAGAAACTGCCTTCTTATCCACCCCTGACCACGGCGGGCAGACCTTCTCGTATTCAGAGAATCATATCTACTCTGAACGAGAATTCTATTAATATTAATGAGCTCCTCCTCCCCCATGTTTTGGATTTTTTCAACGAAACCTGCGAGACAGGTCCCTTAACCCCAGAGATTGGTAAAAAGCCTTCTCTAGCCTGATCTGTTACATCGTATCTTAATGCCCGTGAGTCTTACTTCCTTTGTTCTTTATTTTCAGAAAGGATGATGCGCATGATGTTCGAGTCGGCCAGCAAGAAAAGCGCGGGGGCTGATGCGGAGCCTGCGGCCCGTGCAGTGGGCGCGTCTTCTGCACCTCAAGCCCAGAGCCCTCCTTCCTCCATACCACCTCCAGGTCCTCCCCCGGTGAGGCGACTCATATCTGATTCCGACGAGGAGGACACTCCTCTGATGAAAAGGCCTCGTTCCACTCGCGGCGGAGGTGTGAATATCTCCACGGCCCCAGCTATTCCAGCCGCCTCGGGGACCGCCTCCGTCACCCGCAGCCTAGGCCCTCCTCGCAGGACTCCTGTCTTGAACTACTCAGGTGACGTAGCAGTTCATCACGTTAGCGCCCAGTGTGCTCCTGAAGACATGCGTGTTTTGGAGCAAATGAGCGATCGCGAGCTGCTGGAATCCTAGTGTCAGGATGAGGCTCGGGTAAACCTTCTGTTACCTCTCTTCCTCCTCATTAGTCATTTTGCGAGTCTCTAACTTTCTTTTTCATATCCAGGCTGAAGCCAAGAGGGCTCTCTTGGCCATTAGGGCGACCAGATCGATGGCCCAATCTGATCTCATTAAGGAGAACAAAGCCCTTAATGAGAAGATGCTGCAGGTCCGGGCCCTTGCCAAAGAGAAGATCAAAGAAGTCAAGAAGCTGCAAGAGGAAGTGGATGGGGTGAAGAAAGCCCAGGAGAAAATGCTGGAGACAGCCCGGTCCGAGGCTCGGGATGAGGCCATTGCGGAGGTGAGAAGTCTGGCAGACGAGGCTTTAGACAAGGCCAAGAGCGAATGGGAGACAAAATTTTTAAATTCTGAGAAGGGGCTCAACTTGATCCAGGCGAGAAGGGACAAAGCCAGGAAGGCCTTCCTAGGATCCAAAGAACTTTTCTCCCTGCTCTTTCCAGAGGCTGTGGTATACTACAACTATGGCTTGGATGAGCAGACTAAATGGGCTCTGGCTAATCCCAACGTTCCTTTTGATCGGAGCGTACCACTGAAAACCCCACCTGAGCCGACCTCCTTCTCTTACGACCCTGCCAAGGACCGCCTCCATACAATTGGGTCTGCAGAGTTCGCTGAGCACGTTCACTCTGTTCTCCATTCTCCCGAGCCCAGTCAACCTCAATTAGACCTGATTCTCGCCGTAGTCCCCCCTACATCTTCTCCCTCCCCAACCTTTGCAGGCCTGGGTGAGTTGCCTGGGGGAGCGTCTCCGGGAGGTCTGTCTGAAGGCACAGTGGACCAGCTGTCGGCAGAGCTGAGGGCAGACATGGAGGTAGATGCCTAGGTTGTAGGGGTTTTTTATTTTGTAGCAGACCTGTAGGTTGCCTGTGTGGCTGGTCTGACTGCAATTCTGCTTAAGTTTATGTAATCTCAGATAATTTTTAATAATGGATGCTTTTCTTTTTTGTCTTGTAATGACTCTTGAACTTCTAGGGTTTCCTAAATATCCGGAAACCCTAGTACTTTTTGATTCTTGTCACGTGCCTCTGATTTCATTAAATACATGTATGTATGCTTTCATTTTTCTTCAACTATTTGCAATGGCATCCTCTCCTCTTCTCCAAGAACTAGACCTTGTGAAAAGGAAGAACATTTCTCTGGGGGTTGAAAAATTCAAACTCTCTGATCAACTAACTTTGCTCAAGGAGAAGATTGGCGACCTCTACCGCTTGCTGGAGAGGAAGAGGCAGAAAAAACGCCATTACAAGAAAGAGTGGTCCGAGCTCCGTCAGATAAATTTCCAACTACAGGAAGAGATGGCTGATTTACTCGAGTCTGTGAATCGTCTATCTGTCGCCGCCGGCGAAACTCAAGCACTTGCCGAGCGGTCTGATAAGTACCGCCGCCGTCTGCATGAAACAGAGTGGAAGCTCTGGCGAGTCTGCCGGGCTCTAGCCTCAGATCGGAGGTCCTCCCCCAGATGAACTGCATATTTTAATTCTTATCCTGAAGTTTTTGTAATCAAAACTGCCATCCTTCTTGGGTGTGTGCAGTCTGTTCTTGTAATTTTCGAGCTTTTGCTGAAATGAAAATATATTCTGAATTTCTGCACTTTCGGCTAWTTTTCATCTGCATATCCATATGTGTTTGTCGTATTTGCCAGAATGTCTTGGTATGCTTCAGTTTTCTTTGGGCTTCCGCCTGTTTAATCGATCTTTTCATGCTCAATCAATGCATCATTGTGTTTCCATGGGTTTATCTCCTCCCTCAAAAATTTTTTTTTTAGTTCTGACCTAGGACCTGATCATCCAAGGTTGTTATGTTCATGGACAAGTCAAGTCCTAGTGCAGGTCATCCTTTGGTACCTGCTCAAACACTTTTAAAATTTTCAATAAACATTTCAAGCAAAAGGAATCAAAGGTATCCACCCTTAGCCTATTTTGGCGTTAACTGCCGATCAGGTCGAGTAAGTTCAAGGATATCTATCCTTAGCTAATCCAGACCTAAATTGACTACCTGGTCAGGCAGAATCGAGGATGTCCATCCTTAGCCAAACCTAGCTAAAACTGACAATCAGGTCAGGTAAAATCGAGGACATCCGTCCTTAGCCAATCCTGGCTTTAAACTGACAATCAGGTCAGGTAAAATCGAGGACATCCGTCCTTAGCCAATCCTGGCTTAAACTGACAATCAGGTCAGGTGAAATCGAGGACATCCATCCTTAGCCAATCCTATCTTAAACTGACAATCAGGTCAGGTAAAATTGAGGACATCCGTCCTTAGCCAATCCCGGCTTTAAACTGACAATCAGGTCAGGTAAAATTGAGGACATCCGTCCTTAGCCAATCCTGGCTTAAAATGACAATCAGGTCAGGCAAAATCATGGGCAACCGCCCTTAGCCAATCCTGGCTTAAACTGACAATCAGGTCAGGCAAAAAATCGAGGGCCTTCGCCCTTAGCCAATCCTGGCTTTAATTATGCACACGTATTTTAATCTGGTGAACGAGGATAAACCTGCAAATTTATTCAAGAAAGGCAAACAAATATTAAAAATTACAACTACGTATAGAATTGTCGTAAGTTAGTAACATTCCAAGCACGAGGGATCTCAGTCCCATCCAGTTCTTCTAATTTATAAGCTCCTCCGGCCAAGACCTAGGCGACCCGTAGCGGTCCTTGCCACACAGCGTCTAACTTTCCTTTGGCCCGTCCCAGATCGGCTCTTTTAAGAATCAGGTCTCCCACTTGGAAGCGTCTCTCTCGAACTGTTTTATTGTAGGCTGCTCTGATCCGTCCTAGAACATGTTCCATCCTCACCGTTGCTTGGTCTCTCTTCTCCTCAATTAAGTCTAAAGCATCTTGGATCACTGCTTCATTCTGGGTTTGATCATGATTCTGCACTCGGTGAGTTTCTAAGCTGATTTCTGCAGGAACCATAGCATCCATGCCATATAAAAGGCTAAAGGGGGTTTCGCATGTGTTCTCCTTAGGGTTTGTGCGATACGCCCAGAGTGTCGCACTCAACTCTTCCACCCATTTCCCCCCAGATCTTTCCAATCGTGACTTAAGCCCTTGGACAAGAATGCAATTAGTCACCTCGACCTGACCATTCGCTTGCGGATGGTACACGGACGTGAAATGTTGTTGGATTTTCATCTTGGCACACCAAGCCTTGATTTTGGCTCCCATAAATTGGGTACCATTGTCTGATATCATCACCCTTGGCACGCCAAAACGACAGACAATATTCTTCCAGATGAATCCCATCACCGCCTCTTCCGTTATCTTTGCCAGAGCTTCCGCCTCGACCCACTTGCTAAAATAGTCTATGGCTACAATTAAAAATCTTTTTTGGGCTGGGGCCATCGGGAAGGGACCAACCAGGTCAATCCCCCATTTCGCGAAAGAGCAAGGGGAGCTCATTGTCAACAGTTCTTCCGCTGGCTGGTGAATCAGAGGGGCCATCTTCTGACATTTTTCACACTTTTTTACGAAAACCTCGGCTTCTCTTCTCAACGAAGGCCAAAAGTAACCAGCTCTCAATACTTTTCTAGCTAGAGCCCTGGCCCCCATGTGATTGCCACAACAGCCTTCGTGGATTTCTCTTAGGACATGTGAACCTTCCTCCAAGCTCAGGCAACGTAACAAAGGTCTTCCGAACCCACGCCGAAATAGAGCCCCTCTAACCAAGCAAAAACGAGCAGATCTGACCTTCACCTTAGCTCTTTCTCTTTTATCTTCCGACAGTTCTCTGTTTCCTAAATAAGCCATGATAGGAGAGCGCCAATCATCAATTTCATTTAACGAATAGATCTGCTCTGTGCCAAATCTGCATCCGCTCTCAGCAACGTTATTGTCCTTTCTTTACAGTCTGTGGCCGAGCTAGCTATCCTCGCTAAATAATCAGCTCTATCATTCTCCTCCCGGGGAATCTGAAGTACCGTGCAACCCTTCATATCCCTAACCAGTTCTCTGAACTTAGCCAGATATTTCTGCATGTTCTCTTCCCTGGTTTCAAATTCTCCACTTATTATCTTGCAAACCAACTGGAAATCCACCTTAGCATACACCTGCTCTGCGCCCAGGTCTTTCGCCATTTGGATTCCTCTTAAGAGGGCCTCGTAGTCAGTGGCATTATTGGAAAATGCATGATTCAAGCGTATAGCAAACTCAGTGGACACACCTGCTGGGTTTATCAAGACGATTCCATCCCCACAGCCCTGGTTACAGACAGAGCCATCCGTGAGAATTGTCCATTCCTTCAGCTCACCAGGAGGGCCAGTCATTTCTTGCATAAAATCAGCTAAGCTCTATTATCCATTTGACCAGCCTTCCAGATGCTTTTGGTTTGTCCATTATGACTTTCAACGGAAGGTTAGTTCACACAATTATGCTATGAGAAAGAAAGTACGGCCGCAACTTGCGAGCAGTTCCGACCAGAGCTAGCATCGCCCTCTCTACCTCCACATATCTTACCTCTGCCGCATGCAAGACCTTGCTCCAAAAGTAAACCGATCTCTGTATTTTACCTTCCTCCCTGATCAAGACAGAGCTGACCGCCTGCTGTCCCATGGATAAATACAATATTAGGGGCTCTCCTTGAACGGGTTTCGTGAGCAAGGTCATGCTAGCCAAGTGCTCCTTCAACAATCTAAATGCCTCTTCACACTCGTCGCTCCATTGAAATTTTGCTTTCTTCTGGAAGAATGGAAAGCTCTTCTCTGCAGATCTGGATACGAACCGACTTAGGGCATTGATCCGTCCTGCCAAGCATTGCATTTCTTTCACGTTTCTGGGCGCTTGTATTTCCGTGATCGCTCTGAACTTCTCAGGATTTGCCTCGATACCCTTCTCTGTCACTATATACCCCAGAAATTTTCCAGCTCTTACCCCAAACATGCACTTCTTGGGGTTGAGCTTCATTCTATACCTTCTCAAGGTAGCAAACGTTTCTTTTAGGTCTTCCACATGCGAGGTTGCTTTAATGCTCTTCACTAACATGTCATCCACATATACCTCCATGTTCCGCCCTAATTGCTCCTTAAACATTTTATCCACTAGCCTCTGGTATGTAGCTCCCGCGTTCTTGAGCCCAAACGGCACCACATAGCAATATGTTCCCTTTGGGGTTATAAAGCTAACTCGCTTCCAATCCTCCTCAGCCAATCTGATCTGGTGATAGCCTTGTGAGGCATCCATCATGCTCAGGAGCTCACATCCAGAGGTGGAATCGACGAGCTGGTCAATTCTCGGCAAGGGGTAGTGGTTTTTCGGGCAAGCGCGATTGAGGTCCCGGAAGTCGATACACATACGCCAGTCATCCAGGGTCTTGGGAACCAGCAGAGCGTTGGAGAGCCACTCGGGAAATTGTATCTCCTGGATATGATTGGCCCTTAACAACTTTTCCACTTCGGCTTCAATGACGACTTCCTTCTCAGGCCCAAATTTGCGTTTCTTTTGCTTAACTGGTTTCACGTCTGAGCCGATGTTGAGGTGATGCTCTGCCACCTTTGGGTCAATCCCTACCAGGTCTTGAGGAGACCAGGCAAACACATCAGAACTGTCTCTCAACAGCGCGACCAGGTCTGTCAAAACTTCTGGACTGAGAGTCGTTCCTACGCGAAGGACCCGTCTCTCATCCCCTGGGACTATTTCGACCATCATCAGCCCTTCCTCTCTACTAGCCAGATCTGTTCTTGGTTGCTCCACCCTAGCCCTTTTGCTCTGTCTTTCCTCCTCAGAATTCCTCTTGATGCACTCAACGTATGTCTGTCGTGAGGCATATTGGTCACCTCTGACCTCTCCCGTTCCATCCTCCGCCGGGAACTTCATCTTCATGTGAAAAACCGATATGACGGCCTGGAACTGGATTAAGGACGGTCGACCAAGCATCACATTATAAGAAGATGGGGCATCCACCACCAAGAAACGCACCGTTCTGGTTACCCTGTACGGTTCTTCTCCCAACGTTACAAGGACCCTCACGGCGCCCAAGGGCCCCGCAAACCCCACCAAGGAAGTTGTCACCTCTTCCAACTTTACATCAAATTTCATTTGTCGAAAGTAATCGTAAAACAAAATGTCGGCAGAACTTCCTGTATCCACGAAAATTCGTCGTACATTATAATTAGCGATGGTTGCCGTTATAACCAAAGCATCCATGAGTGGGGCTAGAATGCCGTCCCCATCCTCTGACCGGAAACATATATTTGGGGTAGATGCCATCTGCCCTACTTCACGCGATCTCCGACTAAATCCTTCGCAGCTCTGACATAACTATGATGCGTTCGCTTAGAATGCTCCTCCAATTCTCCTCCCACAATCATCTGGATTTCTCCATGAATGACCTGGGTTTGATCAYCTCGCCTCCCATCAGAGCGACCTCTGTCCTGGTCTCTCTTGCCCTGCTGAGGCCGGTCATAACCCCTATTGCCAGATCTGGCCTCTTCTCTCCTCATACGGACGTATTCCTTCAGGTGCCCTGCCTGGACCAACCTCTCCAACTCATCTTTCAAATGGGTGCACTGATCGGTGTCATGTCCATACTCATTATGAAAGCGGCAGAAGCGGTCAGACCTTTCCTTCCTAGGCCTCTGTGAGTAGGTCTTGGGCCATTTCAGGTCTGGGTGCTTCTCGATTGCCTGCAGAATCTCACCCCGAGGAGTTGCCAGAGGGGTATACCTATCAAAGCGAGGTCTCCCTCCAGACAGGTCTGGCCTTGGCTTTTTCACAGCTCCCCTTTCTTCACGATCGTATCTTTCTCTCTTCTTTTCTCCCTCATCCTTGATCTTCAAAGCCTCTTCAAGGTGAATATATTTCTCAGCTCTTTCCAAGAGCTCCCCGAACTTCAGGGCTGGTTTGACAACCAGCCTCTTCCAGGTGAATATATTTCTCAGTTCTTTCCAAGAGCTCCCCGAACTTCAGGGCTGGTTTGACAACCAGCGATTGGAAAAATTCACACCTCCGGAGACCTTGCGCCAGAGCATTCACAACAGCTCTTCCGACGCTGAGGGCACCTCTAGCTTTGCATTGGTGAAACGATTAATATAAGCTCGTAGACTCTCACCTTCCTTCTGTTTAAGGCTAAATAGCTCTAGCGGCATCTTTTGGTACTTCCTTCAGCTTGTGAACTGGTGCAGGAAGGCAGAGCTGAACTCATCAAAATTACTGATAGAACGAGGCGGCAACTGGATGAACCAGAGCTGTGCTGACTTGGTAAAAGTCATTGGGAAAACCGGCACATAACAACGTCTGAAAACTTATGCACGGCTGCCGTGATCTCAAATCTACTCAGATGGTCCCACGGATCCGTGGTCCCATTATATTCAAAACCCAGAGAACGGTATGAAGCCGGCACGTCATCTCGCATGACCTCCTCCATGAATGGTGTGCCTCGCCGGATCGGCCACCGTTCCAGTACTCACCATTTTCCTTTTGAACTCCCTTACCTCCTTCTGCAAGCTCTGCATCTGCTCAGCCAGATCTGGGTTAGTCTGGCCAGATGCTTCGCTGTCAGAGGTGGAAAAGTGGTCATCCCCATGCCGGTGAGGGGTGTGATCCGTATGCTGATTATGCGGGTTGTTCTGTCCCCACCACCAGGACTGTTCGTTCTGGCCTTGCGCCGGAGGGCGGCGTTGCCATCTCTGCAAACTTCTTCTCCACGGCTTTTTTCCACAGCTTTGCCGATGAGCTCGGACAGCTGTCGGAGAAGGGTGTCATTGAACAACCCCCCAGCGACAGGGATCGGCCCATCGGAAGGGGGCGGCGCAGTGCCCGATCCAGCCGCAGCCGATGGCCTCTACCCCCTCGGGCCTCTCTGTCGACGTCTCTGTCGATCATGGCATACCCCACGGTGCGGCAGAGCTGGGAGTTCCACCGAGCTCCCCCACCAAATTTCTTCGCAAACCATCAGAAGCCATGGAAAAATACTCACGCCTTAGCTTGATCGAGATATTCCCACAGACGGCGCCAATTTGTTCCAACCCAAAAAGTGAACTACCTGAATAACACTTGAAAACCCAAGAGCTTCCTGAACCTACGTCACAAAAACAGATTAGATAGGACCACCGGTGGTTTTTCGGTGGAAACCTCTCCGATACTTAAGTTATAAGCGTTTGAGGTGTTTTCCAGAAAATAAGAAGGAATGTTCAAGAAAATGACATACCTCTCTCAGCCTTGGGGCTGAGATATTTATAGTTTTCTCCTGATGGGGACCCCAGCCGGGATCTCAGGAGCACATGCCGCGAATCTCGGGCCGTTACGTAATAAATTCTGACAAGTGGTCTCACTTGTCTCTTTACCGGAGTCTAGAAAACAGGTTTTCCCCATTCCAGATCTTCCTTATTTCTTTCCTCCACACCACCTCAGTATTAATATTAGACTTGACTCTAATCAGGTCTTCTTTATTTCAGGTCTTCCTTATTCTGTATCACTTCAGCATCTATCAGGCTTAACTTCAGCCCCATAACTTCCCTAGCAGGGCACTTTCCTCAGCCCAGCATAATCTCCGGGTTGTTAGTGATCTCTTCAAGATGGCTAAGCCAGGAAGAATCCCTAGCGATAACCACCTCTTCCTGATATTCTGTTTTCTCAGGACGGTTAATTAGATCTTCTTTTGAGACAGAGCTGTTCTAGCCATCTCTCAACTTATCTAACTAATCTGAGTTAGAGCTACCCCAAACCAGGTCTGGCGTATATATTGCCCTATCAAGGGTTTTGCAGGTGCGGGCGGAGGCAGTGGTGGCTAAGAGGGAGAGGAGGAGGTGGGGGAGAATGGAGGTCGCTAGGATTTTGTATATATAGAGAGAGAGATAAGGAAATTACAGAGTGCATGGTCAACAAAGAAGTGATGGGGCCGGGTTTATTACTTTTTGTATTCAATATTTTTTTAATAAAATTTCTTACATCGGTTATTTAAAAACCGACATGCAAAACTATATATCACGTTGGTTTTAAAACAACTGACGTACAAACATCACATATCACGTCGGTTTATTTAGAAACCGACGTTAAAAACATCTTACGTCGATTTTTTAAAAACTGACGTTATTCAGACGACGTGAAAAACCTGTTTTGTAGTAGTGCTAGAAATTGTAAACAATGTAGTAACAAACCTTGCATGATAATTTTGTCAAGTCTCGATCAAAATAGTTTTTTTTTTCTCCGGAGACTGATAATTTTGATGATGATCAATGTTTCAGGTACCATCTTTTCCATAATGATGTCATTCTGGGAACCTAGCACGAGTAATTCGAAGATTGCATAAATAATTAGTAGTATGCTTAGTTTAAATAAGTTTCGTATGTATTAGTTAGTGTTGAGTTGTGTCATAGTCACATTCATGATTGTATTGCGCAAGTCTCAGAATGTGTTGTATAGATAGACGTGCTTGTGGGGGTAATATTGCGGTCAAAGTCGATATTCGTAAAGCTTTCGATAGTTTGTCTTTAGAGTTTTTTATTCTTGTTCTTCATGCGCTCGATTTCTAGGACACATTTTGGAGATGGATTCTTACGATCCTTCAATCAGCCATCGATTCTAATTATCGGCTCACCGAAAGGTTAGTTTGTTGCACACGGGGTGGGGCATCGTCCGCCAAGACGATCCTTTATCCCCTTTGCTACTTTGCTTGGCCGAAGAGGTCTTGCATTACTTAATTACCCATAAAGTGAATGTCGGGTCTCTTATGGGCATAAGATCTACGCYGGGTGTTAATTACCCATCTCACCCCCTCTATGCCGATGGTGTCATCATATTCTGCCAAGCGTCCAAAAAAACGGAAAGATATACTACAAGTTGCTGAAGCGTAATGGCTTTGTTTTGTCTATTTGAGCCAGAACTCGTGATAAAGTGTCGACTCTTCGACATTAGTCTCGGTGTATTTTGAGTGACTGCAAATATATTAACTTCTGGTGGGATGATGGGTTGTGTTATCCTATCGCGGATAGAGTCCATATGCCGACAACATTCCATCTACGTTTGATCAATCAATGGTAGAATATTTTGTTAATGGTTCTTGGTTTTTTACTTCTCATTTTATTCTATTTTCGATCAATCAGGGGTGTTTTAGGAGCAATTTGCTACAATATCTTTTTCTTTTTGGACGAGTTAGCTGCAGCGATTACAGCTTGTGAGATTTCAATCGAGAGAGGATGGTCGTTTCTGGCTTGAGAAGGACCCCACTTACTCATTCTTAGGCGATCCCATAGTTCTTTTGGAGCCATTTTCGAACTTTGTTTAGTCATTTTGCGCAAATGCAGTTTTGGGTGTCTCATGTCTATAGGAAGCAAATGGGGTCGCGGATGCCTTTCTAAATTTGCGCATTATGGCGGTGATTTGTGTTGAAATGTGTATCCCATTTTCATTCGCGGTGCTTTGGTCGTAATTTTTTCGCTTATGTATCATGCTAGATAGTTTTAAATTTCTTGAGTTTTTGTTGTTGGTTAGTGTTCGGTTTGGGTTGCAATTTCACGTTTTCTCTTTTTATTTTTTGGGTTGTAACTCTTTTTCCTGCAGTGGATTATATGACCTTACATTTTTACCGGATACAGTCGATTAATTTAAGGAGATTTTAGTACTCTTTTTCCACGAGACATATATTAAGGTTCGATCAAATGACGATTTGAATAGAGACAAGTACCAATTACGCTTTCTTTGATTTTTCCCAATAAAAAGCTAAAATCAACAAAGGTCTTTCACGTCGTCTTAAATGTGATGTGAATGGTGCAAACTGCAAAAGGTGTCGGCTATACATCCATCATCTTCCCTGTTTGCAAAATAAACTTTACAATAATAATATATAACTCAACAATCAAGTTGTCGGCTTAAAATCGATGTTACGTCATGCGATATAGCTTTAGCATCGTTCGAAATCCCAAAAAGTCCCGCCTTTGCAAATCCAGCGCAGTAAATCCCGTTTTCACCTTTCCAATGATTTGGATATTTCGTTCTCGGCATTCCATCTTCACCAAAAAGTCCCCCATCATCCTACATACACATACACGACCAATTATATATAAATAAATAATATTAATAATAATAATAACAACATTTATAATTAATTATATTTTGAAAAATAAATATTTGGAATAAAATAATGAAATAAACCTTGAGCCATTTTTTCACTGTGCTCTTGTAGCCTGTTGCAAAAACAATTGCATCGTAACTCTTCACGACTCCGTTGGCGAAGTGAACATCACTCCCATTCACATTCTTAATTGATGACAAAACCTACCAATTCCGACATGTATATATTTAGTTTCACCGTGAAACATATAATTAATGTGAATTTTTTCTATTTATTATTATTATTAAAAAAGATTGTGAAATTATAAATTACATGTACCTTAATTTCTTCCGATCGAATTTTGGCAATAGTCCCAACATCAATGACAGGTGATCGACCACTTGCCCTTTTTAGATAAAAGGGTCCTTCGCTTGGTCTTTCAATGCCATATTCGGAAAGATTTCCATACTTCATCTTGCTTAACACTAGTACTAACTTGTCCACCAAATCTATAGATACATATTTCAATAATCCCATCCCAAGTTTCACCATTCCCTCGGTTAAAAAATGTACCTAGAATAAAAAATTCAAAATAATTACCATTTATGAACAAGATTTTAAAATCAAACCAAATCAATATAATAACCACAAATAATAATAATAATAATAACCATATATATATATATATCACTTACAGGGCTGCGAACGACTAGAGAAGTACGCGCACCGTAGTTGGACAAATCAAAAGCTATTTCCATACCGGAATTCCCACTACCAACAACCAACACATCCTTCTTATCAAACTTTTTCCCATTTTCTTAACGACTAGAGTGGATCACCTCACCATCGAACGTGTCCAATCCGATAATCGAAGGCACATAGGCCACGCTATTCTCCCCGGTCGCGACAACAAGAAACTTGGCTACATAATTCTCGGTCAATCCAGAGATCGTATTTTTGGCCACGACATTCCAATTCTCATCGAACGACGCGCATGCGACGTGACGATTGTACAATGGCGTGACATTRAAATGTGAAACATAGTCATCCAAATATTTGATGAAATCATGTCTGGGCACGTATGTGGGTGCCTTGGGGGGGAAGGGCATGTTGGGTAATTCACAAAATTGTTTGGCAAGATGAAGTTTGAGCCTATCATAGGCTCTCTTCTTCCAAAGGGAAGCACAACAATCTTCTTTCTCTAAGACAATGTTTGGTATGTTTTGAATGTTTAGACATGCAGATGTTGCTAAGCCAGCAGGGCCAGCCCCAATAATTAGCACCATTGTTTCTTGCTCCATCTTTTCTATCCTTTTAATCTCTAAGCCTTTTTTATTTTTTTTTCTATTTTTTAAAGATGTTTTTAGTAGTGGTGATAATTTGTGTGGAACAATATTGTCCAATTTATAGAAAAAGGCTGCCAATTTGATTGGCAGTGTTTGTCACAATGTAAATAATTAAAGATTATTTTAGTCGAATCATTACATATATGGTTAGAGTATAACTCCATCATTGGTACACGTATTATTTTCTTAAGTGTTATAAATTAATTGTCCTTTTTTAATTTACCATTTTTTCCAACCATCGGCCTTAATTGATCAATACTAACGACTTCGCTTTGCTTTGAAATGAGAATCACAAATCTGGGGTTGAACCCTACAGGTAGAGAACTCGAGGTAAGGAACCAGCAAACAGATCGGACAAAATCCTCTCCAATAATTCCTCAAGTGGCATGATAAATCTTGTTTGATAAATCATTAAATAAGTTTGGATAAAGTTGGAAAAATGATAAATTGACAAAGGACAATTTTTATAGCAAAATTTATCATCTAAATGGACACATAAAAAAATAAAGTTGTAAAAATTGTAAATAAAAAATTAAATTAACTAATTTCTTTATATAAGTTTGGTAAAGTTTGAAATAATGGTAAGTTAAAAAATGACAATTAATTTATAGCAAAACTTATCCTCTAAAATGACACTTAAAAAAATAAAGTTGAGAAAAATGGAAAAAATTACAAATAACTTAAAAACAATTAACTTCTTTAAATAAGTTTTTGATAAAGTTATGGAAAAAATGGTAAATTGAAAAAGGACAATTAATCTATAACAAAACATTTCATCTAAAATGACACTTACAAGATAATTAAAACTAATTTCAAACAATTAATTTCTTGAAATAAGTTTGGGTAAATTTGGAAAAATGGTAAATTGAGAAAGGAAGGTTAATTTATAACAAAACTTATCCTCTATAAGTGACACTTACAAAATAATTTAATTTCTTTAAATAAGTTTTGATAAAGTTATGGGAAAAATGGTAAATTGATAAAGGAGAATTAATTTATAACAAAACATTTCATCTAAAATGACACTTACAAGATAATTAAAACTAATTTCAAACAATTATTTCTTTAAATAAGTTTGGGTAAAGTTGGAAAAATGGTAAATTGAGAAAGGACAATTAATTTATAACAAAACTTATCCTCTAAAATGACACTTAAAAAATAAAGTTGAAAAAATGGTAAAAGTTACAATTAATTTCTTTAAATAAATTTTGATAATGGTTGGAAAAAATGGTAAATTAAAAAAGGACAATTAATTTATAACACTTAAGAAAATAATACGTGTACCAATGATGGAGTTATACTCTAACCATATATGTAATGATTCGACTAAAATAATCTTTAATTATTTACATTGTGACAAACACTGCCAATCAAATTGGCAGCCTTTTTCTATAAATTGGACAATATTGTTCCACACAAATTATCACCACTACTAAAAACATCTTTAAAAAATAGAAAAAAAAATAAAAAGGCTTAGAGATTAAAAGGATAGAAAAGATGGAGCAAGAAACAATGGTGCTAATTATTGGGGCTGGCCCTGCTGGCTTAGCAACATCTGCATGTCTAAACATTCAAAACATACCAAACATTGTCTTAGAGAAAGAAGATTGTTGTGCTTCCCTTTGGAAGAAGAGAGCCTATGATAGGCTCAAACTTCATCTTGCCAAACAATTTTGTGAATTACCCAACATGCCCTTCCCCCCCAAGGCACCCACATACGTGCCCAGACATGATTTCATCAAATATTTGGATGACTATGTTTCACATTTCAATGTCACGCCATTGTACAATCGTCACGTTGCATGCGCGTCGTTCGATGAGAATTGGAATGTCGTGGCCAAAAATACTTAAAAAATGTACCTAGAATAAAAAATTCAAAATAATTACCATTTATGAACAAGATTTTAAAATCAAACCAAATCAATATAATAACCACAAATAATAATAATAATAATAATAATAATATATACATATATATATATCACTTACAGGGCTGCGAACGACTAGAGAAGTACGCGCACCGTAGTTGGACAAATCAAAAGCTATTTCCATACCGGAATTCCCACTACCAACAACCAACACATCCTTCTTATCAAACTTTTTCCCATTTTCATAACGACTAGAGTGGATCACCTCACCATCGAACGTGTCCAATCCGATAATCGAAGGCACATAGGCCACGCTATTCTCCCCGGTCGCGACAACAAGAAACTTGGCTACATAATTCTCGGTCAATCCAGAGATC
>BMAC01000697.1:553523-569098 GCA_014905375.1 Phtheirospermum japonicum | reverse complement strand
GGCGCTTGCCAGGATGCTTGCCACAGTACTCGCCAGCATGGTCAAATCAAGGTCAAATCCGGGTCAACCTTGGTCAAACCTGGTCAACCTTGGTCAAAATTGGGATTTTCAAGCCTTAAGGGCTATTTTGGCCCATTTAAACCCAATTAAATTAGTATAAATAGACTACCACTCTCATTTTTGTAGAACACCTCTCATTTTTCTCCCAACCCAAACATGGGTTTGGGATTAAAAATCCTCTCTCTAGTTTTTAAGATCTAATTTCTCTCTCTTAGGTTTTAGATTCAATTTCAAGCTTTGATGTAATTTCTTTTCTAAGATTAGATTTAATTTCAAGCACCTCCTTGGGTTTGTAAGCCTAAGAAGAATCCAAATACTCCTTTGGATTGTTACTTTGATGCAATTTAATTCAAGCTTGCTACTCTTTCCTTTAATTCAAGTAAGTTTCCTTTCAATTAATGGACTGGAAGGAGGCCCTGGCGACTTCTGTGGCAAGCAGTTTGGCAAGTGCTGGGTTGGGAGGAGGCCTTGGCGAGTTCTGTGGCAAGCAGCGGCGCGAGTTGGCAAGTATTCCAGAAAGTTTGGGTGTTTTTAAGCCTCTCCCGGCTTCAAGTTTGGCTTTGCCTTGGCTAGTATTTTTGGCCTTCAATGCCTTTACCTATAAAAATAGGAATTTTAAACATAAAAATCCAAAATTACACCAAACCTCCAATTAATTGAAACCATTTAACCCAATTAAACGTAAAATTAACAAGTCAAGTGAAAAATAACAAAACAAGAAAAACCACATAAAAACTTAATAAAATTCTATTAAAAATTACTTAAATCAACATGAAATTCTAACTAAAAATACTAGGAAAAACACAACAATTACATGCAAAAGACTCTTAAGACGATTGAGGAATTTATTGAGGCTAATAAAATAATCGATGAGTTGAGGTTGATAAAATAACAGTTTGAGAAGTTAATTGAAGTGTACGAAGCCGGGCTTGAGAATTTAGTAAACGACGTGCGCAAGCTCACTGCTCACAACAATATCCACCAAACGCAAATAGTCCATCGACCTTCCCATACATGTACAATATACAATTTATATATATATATTCGATAATTTAATACGATAACCTAAACTATGCCTAAATTCAATAAAATCGAAACCTACATTTCTAATTAAATACGATTGTGCCTTTTTTCAACAAATCAATTTATTATTCTCTTTCGCTTTTTAATATCTATTTAATTTTTAGTGCAAAATATGTTTTATCGAGGTTTTTCTAGAAATGAGCACAAATCTTCAAAAGTATATTGAAGATTTCAGTAGGAATATATTTTCAAGATAATTATTTGTCGAGAACTTGCCGACGGAGAAATGGGACAATTCAAAATTTAGTATCAAACTCTATACTTGATACTAAATTCCAAACGGGTCTAAGGTACATATTCTATAAGGGTACAATTCAAACTTTAGTATCAAACTCCCTATTTGATAATAAATCGAATTAAACAACAAAATTTGATCAAACTCCCTATTGTTCTTACTATATTAATCATACAAAGTTTATAAACAACAATAGCAACCAATAAATCACATGTATACAATATCAATAAACCATAACATATCTTAAACACAACATCCACATACCGATCACCACAGTATTTCAAACCACCATCTCCAACAATTTAAAACTTTTTAAAATCACCATCATTTTGAAATAATTTTGAAAACCATTATTGGAGGGACAAAACCTCCTGGCCGGCGCTGTACACCACGTTATCACCGACGTCTACCCAACCAATCACAATATCAATCAAGCATAATATATATAACAAAAAATCATTACGTACATTAATCATAACCGATCACCACGACATTTAAAAACCACCATCACATACACTTTAAAAGATAATTGCATAATTGCACAATTGAACCCTGCTTACAAATCAAACCCTACCTAGCCCTAATTTAATTCAAATGTATATAATGGAACCTAATTTATAAATAATCATAAACTAAACCCTAAATTAAATCCTAATTGCATAAATGAACCCTAAATGAATACCAACGACCTAATTAGCTCTAATTATATAAAAATATTTATAATCGAATCCAAATTATAAATAATTACATATTAAAATCTAAAATAAAATTTAATTGCATAAATGGACCCTAAACCTAAAATCATTCACAAATGCATAAATCAAGCCTAAATTTCTAAATTGAACCCCCAATTAAATTTTTCAAAACCTAATTCCTAAATTCAAATCAAATTAAATTAAAACCCAAAATTAAAAAAAAAATTAATTTGAAATAAAGGCTAACATACTTTAATATGTGATATTGACGGTGCTCCGGCGGTGGCGATGGCTCCCTTTGCGATTCTCAGCCTCCTCGCGGTTTTCTTTGTTGGTTGTTGCTGAATGAATCTGTCTGCAGCCAGCGCCTGTTTTTATTAAGTTTATCGACGGACAGGTTTCCGTAGGTAAATCCGGCATTGCCGACGAAAGGATTCGTCGGTAAATAAAAATCGGCGTTATTGACAGACTTATTTCCGTCGGCAATTAATATCTGATTTATTTTTTATTTTTTAAAAAATTGCCGACGGACATGCTCGGTCGGCATATTTGGCTGCCTTTATTGCCGCCAACTTTCCGAGGACTTGCTGATGGACAAATATACTGAGGGTCCATGTCTGTTGACATTCCGTCATCAATTTATGCCGTCGGAAAAGCCGTCGGTAATTCTGGCCTTTCATTGACGGGTAGCTGTCTGTCGGTAATTTTCGTCAGCAACTCTTTTTTTTTTTTTTTTTTGTAGTGCAAT
This sequence comes from Phtheirospermum japonicum, assembly GCA_014905375.1. Taxonomy (NCBI): domain Eukaryota; kingdom Viridiplantae; phylum Streptophyta; class Magnoliopsida; order Lamiales; family Orobanchaceae; genus Phtheirospermum; species Phtheirospermum japonicum. The sequence continues at coordinate 566,277 of BMAC01000697.1, read as the reverse complement.
CCCTACTCAGATGTGTCAGATTGACAGACCTAAAGCATTGAAGGCTGGACCTTCAGTTTTTGAACAATTTCAAGTAGGAAATAAATCGCTTTCAGGTCCAATGTCAACTGAAGGAAGGCAAAAGTTTTAAATACTTATCCAGCATCACTTATGATCTCTCAAAGAAGACTAGGAAATTACTAAAATGATTTATTTACTCAGTCACTTAGAATTATCTGACTTTTGATTAATTTGGATGTGTTTTGTCATGCATTTGGGAATTGGGCTCTCATGTAACTTGACACTTTATATTATATCTCTAACATTTGAATTGGATGTAATGAGAATTTAGGCGTGTTTTGACTATATTCATACAATCTTATGCAATAACACTTATGCGTGGATATTTCTAATGGGTTGCGTTTGTAATGTATTGTCACACTGTTGCCCAACAATTGGATCGGATGAAACGATATCATTTTTTTTTACCAAGCTTATGTAATTGTCCATTTTCGTAATGAAATGGTATGGCATATGTAATTGTCTGGTTTTGTGATGAAATGGTGTTGGCTTATGTAATTATTCACTTTTGTGATGAAATGGTATTAGATTATGTAATTGTCCACTTTTGTGATGAAATTGCATTGTTTGAAAATTGCTATGTTATTTTCTTGTATTTTTGGTCCCTACACACATGTGATTGCATTTGTACACACAATAGACATAACATATCACATATTAAAAATCACCTAGAAAGTCCAATCACATTGGGACAAAGTAATACCATAACACCATAAAACGTCAATACATAGACGATAACATGAATATAACTAATAGAAAATACTACATCTTAATCATCACATTAGATAATATTTGAAAATCATAATCCCTTCAAGCTAGCGTCATCCCCTTCACCTCATTCACTATGGCATACTGATTCTTCCCAACTTAAATCATTCACCACATCCAAAAAAAATAACAATAACAAAGACCAATGACAATAAAATCACAAACTTTAAAAGCTTTTTTCTACTTTCGACCATCATTGAATTGTCAGCTTTAATTGAGTTGATCCTCCTCAATAAACTAGGAATTATTTCCCTCGATCTAGGGCACATCGGGGGATCCTCCCAATCAAAGAAACGACACCCTACACTCTATAAATAAAATCAAGAAAAATTTTTTCGTAATTTTTGTGTTAAAAAATGGAATTAGGTTAAGATTAGTTCAAACCTGAACTGAAAATAACTTACGGCCATAGGAGATATGAATTGAACCTCTTGCCTGGGTTGTCATTTATCCACGATGTTCATAAAACAGCTCTCCTCACAGACCCTGTAGTTTGAGACATCTTTAATGGCAGAAGAAACCTTAGCAACAACTACGAGGAAAGAAGGATTTTTAGGAGCTCATGTAAGTAATCAATTTCCCCTCCAGAATAAACCTATGTGGATAATAATTACAACTCAATTAGCAAATACCTGGCAAGACCGCCTGTCTTTTGGTCAAAATTCCCAAATCTGGGGGCTTATGCGTGTCACGTGCAAATCTCCAGTAAGAATTACAATTTTAGGTGAAAATTGCACTAAATGTCGGACAAGATTTAATTGGTAGACTAAATTTGTTACCTTCTGTATTTAGTGATCCATTTTTTCCAAATTAAAGAAATTAATGAACGAATTCTCCATTTTAGACATAATATATTCGTTAATTCTCATTTCATCTATACCCTCAAAGTATTTTGTCAACGATCAAACCATAGAGAAACAAGCAATAAAGCATGAAGCAATTGACCTCTTCAAATAGTTGAAGGGTAGAGTACACGAAACCCTTGATAGGACTGACAATATTTTTATTGTCAATTATGTTAAGATGTTCGATCTGTTTGATGAAATAGAGGATGAAATAAAAACTTGAAATAAATAGATAATCGCCCACAATCCTATAATCGACTTAACTATATATTTCCTAGAGTAGGTGACAAAAGAAAGTTTAAAATTAAGTTTCAAAGACTTAAATATGTTAGACCATACGCTCACCCCGTAAGCAATTGATTGATACATAATTCTTTCACACGTTTCATTGGGCATAACATTGCTTGTACACCTTGCACACCATGCAAGTTGCATATCTTCTCTTGTCAACTAACAGAATATATATATATATATATATATATATATATATATATATATATATATATATATATATATATGTGTGTGTGTGTGTGTGTGTGTGTGTGTGTGTTCCAAGCCAACACATTACATCCTTAAAAAAAACAAAAACAATAAAACATTGTATTTATAAAAAAGATTACAAACAAATTCTCAAACATCCCGAAATAATTTACCTTAGATCAAGAAACACTACCTTAAACCTCCCCTCAAAAGAAAAAAAATAAAATAAAAAAACCCTCAAGAACATCATCTCTTTGAGACAAAGATCATCAATATCACTTTCCAATCAACCCTCCACCTCACTAAATCTGCCACCACCATCATAACCGGCTCAATCGGTCCTGTCCCAAGCCCTACAAAGCTCGGCCCATCTAGCCAACCTCCTCCCAACCGGCACCCTTTTAGCCTTCCAACTCCTAACCCCTATTTTCACCAATAATGGCTCGTGCGACTCAGCCACCCGACCCTTGACACTTATCCTCCTCGCCACGCTGGCAGTTTCTTGCTTCCTCGCTTCCTTCACTGACAGCACAAGTCCTCAGACGGACAAGTCTATTATGGTTTTGCCACACTCAAGGGTCTTTGGCCATTCGACAACAACGCTAATGCGGTGACATCATCATCAACATCATCACCGCCGCCTCGTGATCTGGGCAAGTATAGATTGAGTTTCATCGGTTTTGTCCATGCGGTTATGTCTGTGCTTGTGTTTATGGCGGTGGCGTTGAGGGATAAGAATGTGGTTGGATGTTGGGTTCGTTTCTGGTTCGTTGTTTATTATGTTTCCGACTAGAAGGCATGGTATCGGTTCTCCGGTTACGCGGGACCCATGATTTCTTGATTTTTATTTGTGCAAAGTTAATTAAGATGATATAATTAGATTTTTAGTTGATTGTATTGTGTTGGGGAAAATTACTTTTTTGGTCCAATATATTGTCCACTTTCCAATTTAGGACCAAGATATTGTCCACTATCAAAACACATACGCGAAGTTGGCAAAATCATCAAAAAAGGTACAAAATTATCTAAACCGGGCTTGATGGCTGACGTTGCAGGATCCAATGTTTACCTATCAATTTTTATTTAATTTAAGTGCCAAAAATCAGAAATTACGCCTAAGATACTGAATATGGCCCTGAGACTCTTGAATATCCCTCCCCAATATCAGATCTTTGCAATCTCAGATACTCGGAGGAATAAAACTTGACAGGCAATTCGTCATCAGATTTAATAGGCATAAATTATTGAGATTGATTATTTCTTCTGGAACTTCGCCTGATAACATATTCGGTATTTTAAGCGCCGACAACTTTCTCTCCGTCGATTGCCCAAATTCTCGGTGACCCAATACCAGACAACCACCACGAAAATACGCGAGAATAGAAGCGACGCCGCTGCAGAGGCCAATAGCCTGTTCCGCGCTGCCCATTCGTCGCCTTGAGCGTAGGGGACTGTGCGCGCGGTCCTGGTTCCGAATGGACCGCCCTCCCCGAAACCTTCGTTAGTGGTTTGATATGGTGGTGCGGCGGCAGTTATCAAATTTGGAAGAAGACCAAAGTGAGGGTTTCAATTTTCCGATTTTTTTTATTTGACTGAAGCTCGTCGCATTTGGGGGTTTTGGAAATAAAGGAAAAGGCAATTGTTTTGTCCCTTTGATAAAACGAGAGAAGCGTCTGCCTTTTGGAAAAGGCAGATTACAAGTTCTTTTTTTTTTTTTCGAATAAGAAGACCCAGAAGGGCCTTGAAGGTTGGGTCCTTGATTTTGGGTTTCTGAAGTCGTGAAAAAATAAAACAAAACCAAATTGGATCCACATAAAATATGTTTTAAAATAGGATACATAATAAATAAAATTCTCAAATCTCAACGCTATGCTTCACATATAATCCAGGCCGAAGAAAATTGCAGATCCAGATAATTTACTTAAATTCCATAAGATCCAACTTTTGGGGAGGGATATTCAAGAGTCTCAGGGGCATTTTCAGTATTTTAGGCGTAATTTTGATTTTTGGCATTTAAATTAAATGATAATTGATAAGTAAACATTGGATCCTGCCACGTCAGCATCAAGCCCAAATTGGATAATTTTGTACCTTAATTGATGATTTTGCCAACTTCGTGTATGTGTTTTGATAGTGGACAATATCTTGGTCCTAAATTGGAAATTGGACAACATATTAGACCAAAAAAAACAATTTTCCCTATTGTGTTGTGAATAACAGTTGGGCTGTTATCAGGGGCGTAGTTAGCACGCCGAAATAGCCGGATTGAAGAATAAACTCTCCCATAGCCCATTTTCCCCTTAAAATATTATTCATAAACAATTGGGGTGTGACACGGGTTACGTGAGCACCCCCTAGCTCCGCCCCTATCTGTTATGAAGCAGTTATATGTGAGATTATCAAACTTTTCAAATAAAAAATTTGTAATTCAAGATAAAATTCATATTTTTAAAATAATTATTTACATTATTTTCAAAATAATATTTTTCACTATAAATATATGCCTGTCTCATGGAACTGTCTTCAAAAGTATGTCTTACAATAGTTTTTTTGTTTAATTAATTGCATGAATGGCTGCAAGTGTATAAAAAAAATCACTTTATAAATACCGACAATGCTAAATTTAACCTCAAAGGAAATAGAATGAAAGAAACTATAATCCCGTCCCATGTTAAGACCATCTACATGATCTACACCAGTTTTATTATTATTTTTTTAAATTTAAGTTTTGATATGACAAATATAATATGTTGTGGAGTGGGATCAATATTGAAGCGCGGGTTTTCCCGTCAGCAAACGAATGCTGATGGGTTCCGCACGTCAGCATTTTTGGCGTCAATAAATAATTTGCTGACGACATTAATAGACCCATCAACATTTTCTGACGACGTGTTGACGGGTTTTACCCGTTAGCAAATCCACCCCGCCATAACCCGAGACCCTGTTGGAAGAAAGGAAAGAAGAATCAATTAGACAGAAATTCAGGATCAATCACATAGATAAGAATCAGTCAAGATCCTTGAAGATAGTTTACTGATTATTCTATTTACTTGTACAAATATTTTCTAACCTTATATAAAGGGGTCTGTAATTACTTGTAGAATACACAAGAAAATGAAATACATTTTATTTACAATGATAAAACATGCTTTAACATGGTACCAGAGCAGGTGATGATTCTAGGAACTCAGAACTGGATCATCATCGTTCTAATACCTTTCTCGACCTATATTTGAAACTGATCAAGGCAGTAGCCTCCCATTTCTTTCTTTCCTAAAAAAAACAAACCCAAAATGTCAGACGAAATACAAACAATCAACACAACCAATACAACACAGAATGAGTTAATTCTACAAATTGAAAATCTGGTGCGAGACTCTGACAATGTTACACTCGAATTCAAACTGGATGAAACAACTACCCAATGTGGGCTCGCCTCATGAGGGTAGCCATTAGAAGTAGGGGCAAGTCCAACCATATCACTGGACAACCACCACCACCAAACGAAACCGACCCAACCTACTACCCATGGGAAGAAACAGATCTGTCTGTTTTCTCATGGCTCATACAGAACATGGAAGGGAGATTAGTAACAAATTTCGCTCAACATCAGACCGCCAAGGCTGTGTGGGATAGCCTGACAATCACATACGAGAGTGGACCAGACTTGTTCCAAATCTATGACTTGGAAGTAAAAGCCAACAAAGTCAATCAAGGGCAACTTACAATAGAAGATTACTGGAACTAATTACAATCCATATGGCTCACTATGGACCGAAGAGAGCTTTAACCCTCTCGGCTACTGTGAAGAAGGAATCAACAAGTACCGAAGATTATTGCAAACCGCCGATTATAACAATTTTCTCCGGATTAGATACCAAGTCTGATGGTAACCAGAGAGATATCCTCAAGGAAAAACTAATTCCCTCAGTCGAGTCGGCGTTCTCAAAAGTGAGAAGGAAGGCCGCCCGGCTATAAATTCTGCAATCGGCAACCAACCCCGCTGATTTGGGCATCACATCATTGGGAGGAGTAGGAGCCGGATTTGGAGCTCGCAATACCGCACCATATCCAGAGGGACACCGACAACCAACCAAAAGGCCTCAAACTTGCTCCAAAAACCCGTCATCGCGAGGGAAAGTGGACAAATCGAAGTTTTATTGTACGCACTGTGGGATGTAGAAACATACTATGGAGACATGCTTCCAACTCGTAGGCTATCCCGATTGGTGGGAAGATAACCACAAAGTCCCACAAGCAAAGGGGAAGTCGGCGATTGTAATAGATAGCCAAGAGGTGTCCGGAGCAGCGGCAGCGTTTAGCAGCCCGAAGGCGGACAAAAAGGGAAATACGGCGGATTGTTATGAGAGAAGGGAGAGGACAACGGGTATAGGGTTTGGTGGGAGTGCGGCGGTTTATTACGAGAGAGGGGAGAAGACAGCAGGTATAGGGTTTGGTGGTTTGCAACTAAATCCTTCTCTATCCTCTAATTTGCAATTTAATCCCCCAGCTCCTATTAAAATGCTGAATCGACCCCATGCTTTGCAAAACAACCCCCAACATTTACATAATACTAAAATTAACCATATATTATGTAAAAATGTGCTGAATCAACCCAATATTTTGCAGAATCGCTCCAAATTTTTTCATAATACTAAAGCTGACCCTATATTATGTAAAAATAATCCCTTAAATATTTCCACTGCATACCAAGCCCAAAAATCATGTGATAAAAAGGATAGGGATAGGGGATGGATTTTTTATTGTGGAGCCACAAATACAATGACTTTTGACAAATCTGATATTCTTGAGTCATCAAAACCATTCCGAACACATGTTCAAACCGCCAGTGGTGACTTAACTCGAGTGGAAGGGGCCGAAACCATAGAAGTTTCTCCCACTTTACGACTTTCAAATTGTTTATATGTTCCGTCACTTTGTCATAAGCTAATGCCAATTATCCATGTTACAAGAGAACTTAATTGTACCATGCTAATGCATCCTCACTTCCGTTTTCTACAGGATATCAGGACGAGGGAGATTATTGGGCATGGCACTGAGCGGAACGGATTGTACTATGTGGATGAGATAGCTCAACAAGGCAAAGTGATGCTCACTCATGGAACTACAGATCCGGAATCCTGGCTTTGGCACCGACGGTTGGGGCATCCGTCCACGGGTTATCTCAAGCCTTTATTCCTTAAATTAATGCAAACCGAGACATTGTCTTGTAAAACTTGTGTTTTGGCTAAAAGCCACAGACAATCCTTTAAACCAAATAATACACAAGTTAACTCTATTTTTTCTTTGGTACACTCTGATGTTTGGGGTCCCTCACCTGTTGTGGGAGGACTAGGTTTTAAATATTTTATGCTCTTTATTGATGATTGCACAAGGACAACATGGGTATATTTTTTAAAACATARATCTCAAGTTTYTGAAAAATYCACACAYTTCTATACCATGGTCCAAACTCAATTTCAGAAAAATATTCAAACTCTTAGATCCTGTCTCTTATACACATCTAGATGTGTATAAGAGACAGCTTCTATACCATGGTCCAAACTCAATTTCARAAAAATATTCAAACTCTTAGATGAATTTATCAATAATTCTATGAAAACCTTATGCCAGCAAAAGGGGATAATCCACCAAACCACTTGTCCTCATACTCCAGAACAAAATGGTGTTGCCGAACGGAAGATTCGAATTCTTCTTGAAATGACCCGTGCCATGATGATTGAGTCTCGTGTACCCATATCTTTTCTGCCTGAAGCTGTTGCCACTTCTTTCTACCTTCTGAATCGCCTTCCTACCAAGACACTCCAACTTAAAGCCCCATTACAAAAATTATCCACCCCTACAAAATACCTCTCGCCTTTACACTTCAGCCTTGAGTCTTTGGTCGCTCTGTATTACGAACGAACCAAATTCTCTCCTTGCGCAGTTAAGTGCGTCTTTGTTGTTTATGGCATTAACCAAAAAGGATATAGATGTTACAACCCAAAAACTCGTCAAATCTTAACTTCCATACACTACAATTTCCTTGAAACAGAGTTCTTCTATGCTAACCACCTTAGCAGTCAGGGGGAGAGTGAGAGAGAAAGTGAGATCGACCCGCTAAGTCCCTTGCCAATGCCAGATCCGAAATTGGATCCAACAGAGAGAGTTAACCTTGCCACTGAGACAGTCTCAAACACTCAAGCACAATCTACAGATCCGCTGCCAGAGCCTATGTCTCCTTTGCCACTAATATCTGAGTTAAGGTTTTTTGAGCCTACCACTATTATTTTTGAGTCTTCTAATAATATTTCTTAAGCAGTTGAGCAGGAGGAGAATACAATAGATGGTGATACTGGCCGATATGTGTTGCCACCCAGGAGTAATCGGGGTATTCCTCCCAAATGATATACCTCAGAGAAGATTGCGAGAAAAACTCAATATTCTATTGGGAATTACGCCAAGGGAAATCTAACCAAAATTGCTACAGCCTACGAAGCAGCTTATATGAAGAAGAGATCCCAAAAATAGTAGAACAGGCCCTCAAGTTCGAACATTGGAAGAACGCTATAGAGAAAGAAATGGATGTGTTAGCCCGGAATCATACATAGGAGAAATGCCGGTTGCCAGAAGGAAAAAGGCGTGTAGGATGCAGATGGGTGTTCACAATTAAATGGAAACTGGATGGATCTGTTGAACGATACAAAGCTCGACTAGTTGCAAAAGGATACACACAAACGTACGAGATAGGTTATGCAGAAACTTTCTCACCGCTGGCGAAGATGAACACAGTTAGAGTTTTACTCTCTATTGCAGCCAACAAGGGTTGGATACTTCATCAGTTTTGTGTTACAAATGAATTTCTTCATGGGGAATTAAAATTATAAGTTTACATGGAAGCACCCCAGGGTTTCTCAGACGAGTTTGAAGGTGGCGAGGTTTGCAGATTGAAGAAGACCTTATATGGACTTAAACAGTCCCCGAGGGCTTGGTTTGGGAGGTTTACCAAAGCTACGAATAAGTATGGGTATCAACAGAGCAACTCAGATCACACCTTAATTCTGGAGAAACGAGGTAAACTTACTACCTGTTTGATTATTTGTGTAGATGATATGATCATAATAGGTGATGACTCATAAGAGATAAAGAAGTTGAAAGAAAATTTGTTTAAAGAATTTGAGATGAAGGATTTGGGGAATCTAAAGTACTTCCTCTGGATCGAAGTGCTCATATCAAAGAAGGAAACTTTTATTAACCAGAAGAAGTATACTCTAGATCTTTTAGCTGAGACAGGAATGCTGGATTGCAAAGTAATAGATACACCCATTGCTGTGAATCATGAGCTACGAATTGTGGAGGGGACAAAATTAGCAGATCGAGGGCGATATCAGCGTCTGGTAGGAAAACTTATTTATATTTCTCATACCCGACCAGATATTGTCTATGTTGTTGGTATTGTAAGTCAATTTATGCACCGACCTCAAGTTGGTCACTTAGAAGCTGCACAAAGAATTATAAGGTATCTAAAGTAGGGGTGTAAATTTGGTTAATAACCGGCGGTTAATTAACCGACGGTTAAATTAACCGTCCGGCGCTTAACAGTAATCTAACCGGCCGTGAACCGGTTAAGGTTACGGTTAAGTGCGGTTAACTGAACCGGTGGTTAACCGACGGTTAACCTCCGAGTTTTTTTTAATTTAAATAAAATTTGAAAAATTAGCCGTTATAACCGCCGGTTTTGGTTAACTGGCCGGTTAACCAGTTTAACCACCGGTTAACCTTCGGTTAGACCCGCCAATCAACCGGTTTAACCGTCGATTAAACTACCGATTTTTTTTTAAACTTCGGTTAACCGAAGGTTATAACCACCGGTTACGATTAGAGGTTAACCTTAACCGTAACCTAACCGTCGGTGGCCGGTTGACGGTTACGGTTTTAACCAAAACCGGCGGTCAACGGTTAACCGTAACCGGTCAATCGGTTATTAACCGCCGGTTAGGCGGTTAACCTTAACCTAATTAACACCTCTAATCTAAAGGGAACCTTTGGTTATGGACTACTGTTTAAAAAAACTGGACATCTTGAGATACAAGCCTACACAGATGCAGACTGGGCTGGAAATCCAATAGACAGAAGATCTATAGCTGGGTACTTTACTTTTGTTGGAGGCAATCTTGTCTCTTGGAGAAGCAGAAAACAAAAAATAGTGGCCCTCTCAAGTGCCGAAGCAGAGTTTAGAGGAATCAAAAGTGGTTTAACTAAGGTTCTTTAGTTAAGAAAACTATTGATGGAATTAGATCTCCATTCAGCAAAGACATGCTAGATGTTTTGTGACAACAAGGCAGCTATCAGTATCTCACAAAATCATGTGCAACATGACAGAACGAAATATGTCGAGGTTAATAGACACTTTATCAAAGATAAGATCGAGGGCGGGATCGTGGCGCTACCATTTGTACGATCTGAAGATCAGCTCGCTGACATCTTGACCAAGGCCATAAACTCCAAAGGTTTTGCAGAAGTTCTCGACAAGTTGAGTATCGGAGATCCCATCACTTAACTTGAGGGGGAGTGTTGGATGAAAGGAAAGAAGAATCAATTAGACAGAAATTCAGGATCAATCACACAGACAAGAATCAGTGAAGATCCTTGAAAATAGTTTACTGATTATTCTATTTTCTTATACAAATATTTTCTAACCCTATATAAAGGGGTCTGTAATTATTTATAGAATACACAAGAAAATGAAATATATTTTATTTACAATGATAAACCATGCTTTAACAGACCCCTCAGCACTTGCTGACGGGTTATTAATCTCGTCAGCATACGTTGACGGGTTTTGCCCGTCAGTATAATTGGAATGATACTGACGGGTATGTGCCGTCAGCATATGCTGACGAGTACGTCCCCGTCAGCATGTTCAAATGACGCTGACGGGTTCTTCCCGTCAGCATTTTAAGTTTTAAAATCTTATTTTATTTTTTATTTCATTTGAAATCTTTACTTGTATTTATTTCACATATTAATAACTCAATACGAAAACTAATTTGTATTTTCCAAAAAAATTATAAAATTAAAAATAAAATATTATTAATTAACATTTTTATCGTATAATGTATAAAACATCAACAACGTACCAAATATAAATATTGTTCATTTCTAAATCAAGTAAACCACATCATCATCATCATCATCATCATCATCATCATCAGGGCGGGTGCAACAGGAGCAAGAGAGCATTAGAGGACCTGGTAAAATATAGAGTTCATTAGGTTAATATATTGAAATAAAGAATAATTACTTATAAAATTAAAGTTACTTACCTCGGGGAACGACAAAGATCTCGATCATAACCGGACGTGGTGGCATGAGTCCTCTCGATGTACTGGCCTCAGACGGGGTGGCTGGAACGATCGGCGGGGTCCCTAGGGATAAGTCCTCATACGACGAGGATGATGAACCAAGAGAAGCACAACCCAAAGATGGGTCTAGAGAAGAACCTCCACGACCTCTACCTCTCATCTAAAAAATTATTAAAATTTAAGCACAATTGAACTTGGAAAATTTAACCAATTCTATCAATAGAATCAAGTTTTAACTATATATGCATATATTAGTTTTATAATTAACCTGAACCGACACTTTCACTGTCTACATTATCGTCAAGTTCATCTTCATCCGTATCTTCATCATCGGTTAGAAACTTGTTGAGGAATTAATTCTTGGGAATAATTCCTTATTTTGTTATTTGCCTTTCTTGGGTCCAAAATATATTAGGGAACTAGAATTAGGACTCTAGATTTGTTTCCTAGTATGTGTACAAGACTTTAATTATTCCTAGATTGTGTTTAGGATTTGGTTTTAGGAATCTACCAATTTTAGGACTCTAGGACTCTTCTATTTAAGACAAGACAAAGCCAAGAGAAGAGGATACCTTCAATATTCTTACATTCACAATCTTTCGAGAAGGACGGTTTTTTATTAGAGATTGACGCAAGGGATTTCTTGAGGGGAAGAACGCAAGACGCACGACGCAAGAAGACGCACTAGGAAGGAAGAACACGACATACTACTTGGAGCCAACGATCGTGATAAACAAGATCTTTGAAGTTGCGTAACCAACGGAGAAGATCTTGCCATTCCGGCAACAAGTATTTAGTATCAAGTTTCTTGATATTTAGTTTTCATATATTACTTTATAATTGTGTATTGAACGTGAATTGAAAGTAATATAGTTTACGGGTTTGTACACCGAAGATGTCAGCCAGCTGATTATCAGTTCCAATATGTTCAAGGCTAACAATCTTCCTCTCAACCAAATCTCGAATAAAGCGGTACCTTATGTCAATGTGTTTGATTCGAAAAGGTTGGACCGGATTTTTCGAGACATCAATAGCACTGGAATTATCACAGAGCACAGTCAATGTTCTTCTATGTAGACCGAAGTCCTCTATCATTTGGTTCATCCACAATAACTGTGTACAAGCACTTCCAGCTACAATATGCTCGGCTTTAAGAACATCCTCTACTTGCTTGGGCTCTGTTTTGGAAAGAGACAAAGATTCTCGAGTTTTAGAATGATTAGTAAACAAGCAAAC
>BMAC01000697.1:525775-552388 GCA_014905375.1 Phtheirospermum japonicum | reverse complement strand
ATCATCTTGTAACTGACATGTCCGAGCTTTTGATGCCACACCTCGGCATCACTCAATTGAGATAACCTGCCAAAAAGCATCACTTTGGATTTGGTAACAATTATCAGAAGTTCTCTTACCAGTGAGAATGCATGGCCCATTCTCCTTGTAGACTTCACACTTTGCACGATTGAATTTGACACTAAAGCCTCCGTCGCACAATTGACTTATGCTGATCAAATTTGCAGTAAGTCCTTCTACCAACAACACATTCTTCAGAGTTACGACGCCGGGAACACGGAGAGTTCCTTGGCCAATGATTTGACCATTTGCGCCTCCACCATATTTTACCTTTCCACCTCGAAATCTGACTATGTTGGAAAGTAGTTCTTCTGAGCCTGTCATATGCTTTGAGCATCCACTATCGAAATACCAGGCTCCAGGGACTAGAGACTTTAAGGAGGTATGGATCATATTGCACTTGATGTTGTTTTTCTTGACCCACACTTGTTTGTATCTGATGTTGGTATTGATGTTGGTAGCGCGGTTACCAACATTGGATTCAGCAGTCAGCTTCGACCTTTTAAAATGAGTTTGCTTGCCAACAAGCTTCCAGCAGTATGGTCGTATGTGACCTGGTTCACCACAGTGATGACACACGTATTGTCTTCTTCTTCTCTTGTGGCGTTTGGTCGACTTCACCTTTTGACTTGAATTTGGCTTTTGAACATGCTTGTATCCAATCCCATGTTTTGAACAATTCGGGATACACGATTCCAGAATCTCATCCACCTTGGTCTTGCCTTTGTTGAGATTTGTGAGGGTTTCTTGGGCCTCCTTCAACTCGGTTTTCACCTTTTCTAGCTCAACATCCTTCTTGGTGAGCGACGTTTCCAAGCGAACAATTATGTCAAGCTGATCATCCTTTTCTTTGGTTAGCTTTTCTACTTCCTTTGCGAGATCTTTGGCCTTGAGTACCTGTTTACTCCAACTGACAAACATTTTCTGGTGGTCAATACTCAGTTGCTCGTATTCCTCTTGATAATCAGTGATCTCGGCATTCAAGCATATGATGTTGTCTGCAAGCAAACCAACATGGACATCGTCGTCCCATACAACATGGGTAAATAAGGATGGATCAGGTTCAGTTGACTCGGAATCATTAACGTCCTCTGTAGCAACCATGCTCTTCTTCCTCGGAGTATCCATAGTACCTAGACAAAAAAAGGATCAGTACTTAAAAGGTTAAGTAACCCGCTCTAGATGCCAATTGTAAAATTAGAAGGTCTATGGATATAAGAATAATTCTCAGATTTCACGATGTTGTTAATCAATGTTATCAACATCAGATTATCAACATCGATCAGAACAGAATATAAATGTGCAGCGGAAAATAAAAATAAGAACACGATTAAACAAAATCAGTTCACAAGTAAATACTTGTGAACTTGACTAAGGCATTAGATTACGAGACCTTCTCTCGTTTGAGAAGAGATCTCGGTATGTGCATTGTCTAACCAATGTTGGTTGTGATGTTGTGACACCTCTTATCAACATCAGTCACAACATCTGTATTATTTTGCATGCATTTTTTATTTTCTTTTCATACATTATCTAATGCATTGAGTTTGATTGAAAGTGAAATAAGGTCCTCTGTTGCAATAAAAGTAATGACAAAAAGGACCAACCTCTTCGAAATTAGGTGATTGTGGAACTTGCCCGCAGAAACTGGTTTTCTCCCAGGTCCAAAAACAAGAGGCGTTTAACAGCAATTGCTGAAGATTAAAAGATTTAAATCCCTTCAAGGATGAAGAAAATCTGGACTCAAAATGCTCCAATCTTTAAAATTCGCCTTCTTGAGAGATTTTGACGTAGTCATTAACTTGGGTTAAGGGGTAAGTTTCCATTGACTTCACCTAAGGCAATGTTGGTTTATAATGTTGTTAGTAATAAAAAGCAACATTGGATCAAAACACTGTAATCATAATGTGTTCTGTTTTAACCTTTTAGGTCATGATTTTTAGGCATCCCATAAGACATTCATACTTTGTGAAGATGCCATCTTGCTGTGCGTTTTGTTTCTTGTGTTTTTGTCTATCTTGAATTCTCTTAATCCTCTTTTTGAATCTTGCTAACCGCGTGTTTCAGTGGAGTTGTAATCGGACGGTTGGACAGGTAATAAGAGATTAATTTGGCGAGTGAAAAATTGTTTTGCAAAGGCTTTGTTCAACTATGGTGATGGTTTATAAAAATCTAGCTCTATCTCGATTTTAATTTGTAGTTGGGATTTGTGGTTTTTATTTTCAAAATTGAGATGGTGGAGTAGTTGAGTTGAGATCGTGTGTCTTATTTTGAGAAAGAGTTGGGGAATTATTTTCTTAATTTTTACCTTTTCTTTCTCCAAAGTTAAGGTTCATCCCCTACGACACTCGATTTTTTGTTGTAGTTGTTTTCAATCTCTTGCAGGATATCGAATTCACCCAAAGAGAGAAAAGAAGCAGTCCAAAGCTGCCATGTCAGCCCATGTTGGTTATGGTGTTGTGACACTGAAACCAACATCCCCTGCCGACAACTTCGCCTCTTCTCCAGGCTTCGATTCTGATAATGTTCCATCTCCACGAGGTTCTTGGCGAGTGAAGCTGAGGAGATATTTTTGGAATTTCAAAATCGAGGCATGATTGCTGAGCGCCAAACCCCCGTTGGTGTTTTCGTGAAGCAGAATCTGATTACCTTCTTTAGGCATCGTGGCGCCTCTTTGAGCTGGTGTCATGTTTGATGTTGGTTCTGGTATTCCCAACATCAGTACCAACATGGATCCATTTTCTGCTCCGTTTGTCCGAGCCCAGTTTACTTTGTTCGATAATAAGGTTGCACAGCACCAGGCGCTTCGGGACTCGTTTGTTGAGGTCCTTTTGCTTTCAGAATAAAAAGGGGGAGAAGAATATAGAAGACGCTGGTTCGTATTTGTTTGTTTTCAACATTGGATACTTCATTTAGGGGAATATAGAAGACGCTGGTTCGTATTTGTTTGTTTTCAACATTGGATACTTCATTTAGGGGGAGTTTCAAATGTAGGGGGAGTTTCTAATTCAGGGGGAGTTTTTACTCTTTTGATCATTTTCATGCGTCTTGGGTATTTTGTCCAGAAAGGCAAAAGGGGGAGATTGTTGAGGAATTAATTCTTGGGAATAATTCCTTATTTTGTTATTTGCCTTTTTTGGGTCCAAAATATATTAGGGAACTAGAATTAGGACTCTAGATTTGTTTCCTAGTATGTGTACAAGACTTTAATTATTCCTAAATTGTGTTTAGGATTTGGTTTTAGGAATCTACCAATTTTAGGACTCTAGGACTCTTCTATTTAAGACAAGACAAAGCCAAGAGAAGAGGATACCTTCAATATTCTTACATTCACAATCTTTCGAGAAGGACGGTTTTTTATTAGAGATTGACGCAAGGGATTTCTTGAGGGGAAGAACTCAAGACGCACGACGCAAGAAGACGCACTAGGAAGGAAGAACACGACATACTACTTGGAGCCAACGATCATGATAAACAAGATCTTTGAAGTTGCGTAACCAACGGAGAAGATCTTGCCATTCCGGCAACAAGTATTTAGTATCAAGTTTCTTGATATTTAGTTTTCATATATTACTTTATAATTGTGTATTGAACGTGAATCGAAAGTAATATAGTTTACGGGTTTGTACACCCAAGTTAACAAGTATTTACTTGTGAACTGATTTTGTTTAATCGTGTTCTTATTTTTATTTTCCGCTGCACATTTATATTCTGTTCTGATCGATGTTGATAATCTGATGTTGATAACATTGATTAACAACATCGTGAAATTTGAGAATTATTCTTATATCCATAGACCTTCTAATTTTACAAAACTCATCTTCTGTCTCCTCCTCTGCCTCATCGACAAGTTCATCCGACTCACTGATAATAAGGTCGACGTGTAATTGGAAATCTCCATCCTCCAATTGTATTGAATTATGCATTTCTATATGCTCCTCTTGAAAGGACTAATTATGCATCATAGGCTCAATAAAATCTATTGTCGATCTCGCCTTAATTTTACACGTTGCCAACCAATCCAGCTTATCTCGTTTCAAACTTGGATACGGGCAATAGTAAACTTGAACAGTTTTGGTAGCAAGTACAAATGGCTTATAGCGATTGAATCTACGCTTATAATTGACATCGACAAGATTATACCGAGGATGAACTTTTGTGCCTGCGGGTGTTAGATCAAACCACTCACAATTGAACATGAGTGTGCTCTTGTAAGGCAAGTCAGTATAGTCGAGTCTAAAAACTTCTAAAAGACGACCATAGTAATCATACTCATCATCCCCGCAGTTTGTTCCTTTTATAGAGACACAAGTGCTCGAAGTTGATTTATTTGATCCGTATGCAACTGTGTGAAATCTGTATCCATTAATCTTGCAACCATGATATGCATGTACTCGTCGACAACATTGTTCAAGGGATCCTATGCCTATAACGACGGAAAGTAATAAACATATTTATTTACTAAGATATTGATTTAAATGGCATATATATGTCACAATTGTATATAATTATTTTAGAACAACTCATATATCTCTCAAACCAATCGACAAAATCACTTTCCAATTTTTGTTCAGTCCATTGTCTGTAATGTTTGGGTGAGACTGTTTTACAACCTCCGTGAAAACACTGCATATGAATAAAATTAAACATTATCTTATTTATTACATGATTAATATTTCGTTAAAAAAAATTACAAATGATGAAATTCTGAACTGGATAAATTCTAGCACTTCTTCACAGTTCAGTAAAACGTAATTTCTCGCCGCATCGAATTCTTCTTTGCTCAAGAATCTTTTCCCCGATGCTGCGAACATTTCACCATACTTCTGAAACACCGAGGGAGCGTCGTCATCACCATCTTTACCATTTTGTCCATCATCATTACGAGGCGAATTTGTCCTTTTCGTTAAGACGTGATCTTCAAAATAGTAAGAAGTGAAGGTTGATGCCTCTTCGACAAGATATGCATTTACTATTGAGCCCTCAACGCTCGCCTTGTTCTTCATGTTGTCTTTCAATTTGCAAATAAATCTCTCGAATGGATACATCCACCCATATTGCACTGGACCTGTAATTCTCGCCTCGTATGCTAAGTGAACTGACAGATGCTCCATGGAGTCGAGAAAATTAGGCGGAAATATATTTTCAATCAATCATAGTTAAACCATAACAACAAACAATAACATACATTAAATTAACACAACCGATCACCATGTATTTAAAAACCATCATCGCACACTTTAAAAGACAATCGCATAATCGAACCCTAATTGAACTAACGAATCTTAATTATATAATTATCCCTAAAATCAAACCTTAATTATATAATTACCCCTAAATAAATCCTGATATATAATTATACCTAATTAAACCCTAATTATATAATATCCCTAAATTAAACCATAATTATATAACTATTCCTAAATTAAGCCCTAATTATATAATTATTCCTAATTAAATCTTAATTATATAACTATCCCTAATTAAATCTTAATTATATAATTATTTCTAAGATCAACCAAATTGTATAATTATCCCTAAAATTCAACCCTAATTAAACCATCAATTATAATTAAATAAAATATATACAATATAATTCATAAAATATATAAAAATTAAAAAAAAAAACTTACCTTCACAGTCGGCGGCGACTCGACGGGCGATGGCGGGCGGCTCAACTGGTAGGCGGGCGACGCCGAGCGGCTCTGCTGGTGAGCAGGCGGGCGGGCGACGGCGGACGGCGGCAAGGGCGATGTTTTCATCTCCCTTTTTTTTCCCGTGTTTTGTATCTGTGTTCAGCAAATCTGATCTGTTTTATAACAGAAATGTTGATGGGCACGACACCCGTCAGCATAATTTTTTTTTAAATTATGCTGACAGTATAGTCCGTCAACGATATATAAATATATATATATATATATATATATATATATATATATATATATATATATATATATATATATATATATATATATATATATTAATTTTAATTATGCTAACGGTCCCGTACCCATCAGCAGCACATCAGCATATCCATCGCCGAAGTAAAATACTGACGGGTAGCTGACGGCCTTTACCGGTGAACAAACCGTCAACAATTTCCGCCTGTGAGCGTCCATCAACATATGCTGACAATTTTTCTTTACCTCATCAAAATTCGTCAGTATTTCATTTTTTTTGTAGTCTTTGAGATTTCTGGTATTAAAGGTATCCAAAAGAAGGGCAACACTCTTATTAGGTCGGAATAACGGATCATCCGTTAATCCAAAATTTTATATCAACACATTATATTGCAAAAACCAATACATTATAATAAAAAAAAAACAATACATTATATTACAAATACATCATAATATAAAAATCAATACATCATAGTACGGTCAAAAGTTTATGAAAAACTAATACTTTACAGTAAAAAAAATCTAAGACAAGTGTTTACTAATGCTCCATTTGCATATTTCTCAATTTTCTTGACTTTTACGTACGTCTAAAAGATTGTCTAGGAAATAAGATTTAGTTGTCCAAATTGTGATCTCAATTAATGAAAGTGAATAAAACAACCGAAAATTCTAGCATGAGGAGACAACAAGATTTCAACTTAAGATTTTAACTTTCAAGAAAAGTAACATTGTGCTGTCAACTATCAAGCGATAATTATAAGTTTATCGAGTGTCCTAGAAAAACCTATTGAATAATTGATTTTTTAGGAAGGTCTTTCCCAAAATAATTGTCATTTGAGAAGATTTTACACTAATTAAAAAGCTTAATACCCTCATTTAATAGGAAGTTCTACGGTATCTTTAAGAGTACCATTCTCCGTATAATTCTAACTATTAGATTATTTTAATTTTTATATAGTGAAATAGATCAATAGCTTTAAATACATAGGGTATAGTAAAATAAATGTATTTTAAAACTTTCCCATTAAATATATATTTTTAGCGGATTTTTTTCAAAAATATTACAAGTCCGCATGATGGAGGTGGTGCCTCATTCAATTTATTTTCTCCATTTTTTTTTTAAATTTATTTATCTTCCTCCCCAAAAATAAATTTGATTGATATTTTGGCCGTTCAAAATAATAGGTATCATTACATTTAAGTTTTTATTTTTATTTAAACCACTATTTAATTTTATCAAAGTCAAACTACTTCATTTGTCTAAATTAATTTTAAAACTAATAAATAATTTAATTATAAAATATAAATTAAAAAGACAATAATTTACCTATATTAATTAAACATTACCTTACCATAAGTTTATCTTTTGGAACGAACTTCTTTTTAGAAAGTTTTGAAAAGATATGAGCGTGATCTGGAAAAATCTTTCCAATCCACTTTTTCAATGATGAATGTGAGATCATATTAATTGAATAATGTTGAAAGCGAAAAAATTGTCATATTCTCATATTATTAAAAATAATCATTTTTGATAATATTTATAATTAATTTAAATTATATCGTTCAATCATGTTATTTATCTTTTTTTATTTTTTTTAAATAAAAAAATAAATTATCACATATATATAACATTAATATTAATGTATTGGAGAACTTTTTTTTTTAATAAAAAATCAATATTTTTTTACCACATAGGTGCAATTAACACTATTACATTTGAGGTACTCTAAGGAGGTCATCTTAACAAAGAGCAAATTAGCTTCAATATACAAGTAGTAGTATATTAACATAAATGACTTTCACGGTGCTATGAATACACTATTTTTCACTTAATTAGAATCATTAGACCAAATGTTGATAATAAAATAATATTCCCTCCGGTTCTAAATAAATATATTAACATAGATGACTTTTACGGTGCCATGAATACACTATTTTTCACTTAATTAGAATCATTAGACCAAAAGTTGATTATAAAATAATATTCCCTCTAAATCTAAATAAATGACGTTTTGTCTCCTTAATCTTTTTTCTTATTAAATGCCGTTTAAGGTATTTATCACCCTTTCTGTCTTCTTTATCCTTGTCACAATCCTAATAAATCTTTTATTTCTTTAACTTACCAATAATATTTGTAAAAGATAAGTACTAAAAAAACACGTAAGAATGAGAGAGATAAACATGAGTTGTTTTTTATATGAAAAAGATAATTACACATATTTAAGAGATTGATTGTTTGGGGTAACTTAGTCAGATTACATACTTTTTAATTCTTTCATCTTGAGTTAAAACTTCATTTAACTTAGTAGACCGATGAATATAAATATAAGGAGGTGAGAGACGTGGTACCTTCACAACACGACACTGTAGTCATTTTTATTAAAAGGGAATAATTTATCATTATTCATGATCAACTTTTAATTTAATTTTTCTAATAATGAAAAATGGTCGGTTTGCGTTACAGGCAGTCAGGGGTTAAATGGTGTCCATTTTGTACTTTTTATTTCTTTTTAAAGTTTATTAAGAAAACGTAAAATGAAAATACAAACAAACTTTTTTTCCAAGTTTAATCACAAATATCAGTGTTAAAAATATTTTGAAACACACTCTCGAGCAAACACAATTTTATTATTAGACTTATATAAAAACAGACTTAGACAAATACATATTTTCAAGTTTCATACAAAATTAATAAAATTCATTTTTCGATGCTGGGAATTGGAAAATGGAGATGCATTCAAGCATGCTCTCACCACGTTTGATTTCTGAGGGCCTGTTTTGCTCTAACATTAAAAATATTGGATCCATTATTTTGAGTATTGAACATTCGTTTATTGTTTAAATTCAAAATTAAATACTCAACTAATAATTTCAACAATTTTTTATAACTAAATAATTAAATACTATTAAATATAATATTATAATACAACATCATTCACATTTTAGAAATAATTTGATATCAAATACAATATATTAATATATTATCTTCCACTTTCCACACGTACATCTACGGTAAAAGATTCTAAATCCTATATCAAATAATTCTTACTATTTAATTCACAGAATTATGAAGATCTCGAATAATAAAATTTATAATTTCGATGAATACCAGTCCAAACAGGTCCTAAAAACATGACTTGCTTGAACAAATCGTGTTTTTTTTTAGGGAGTCATTTTGAGTCTTCAGTTTTCAAATAAGATTTTTTCTTAAATTATTGCTATAGTTATTAACTAGTTTTTTTTAGGCCTGTGCGATGCACGGGACATAAAATTATAAAATAGAAATAAAATATTTTGATATAATTAAAAATTAATAAATTATAACATATATAAATTGAATCAACGCTATAAATGAGCGTTAAAACTATATATAAGTAATTCATATTTGTAAACAACATTATTGATCATGTGCTGTTTTGTTTCTATTATTTTGAAAATTTATAATTCTTCTGTGTCGTCGTTACCGCACACTAATATCTTCAAATCCTTTTGATTTTTGACGCGGGAAACAATTACATACAGTTGGTCACGACTGAACATGGAATTATTCGGGTAAATGCGACGTTCAGGAAGGCCTAATCTTCGCTCTTGTTTTTCGCTCAATAATTACATTTTTATTTGTTTTATGTGGACCTATAAGGTTTTATGCCACATCATAAGTTAAGGTTAGTAAAATAATATAAAAATTAAGATACACATATATGACGTATTGATATGTGTGGTGTATGTATGTATATACACACATACACATATGTATAATCAATCAATTATACATAAAATAAAATGTGGAGGCTAAAAAAATGTATCATTAAACTTTACACATACAATATAGTATATCGATTATTAAAATACATGAAATATCCTTCTTTATGTGTCACCTACTAAGAAAATTATTGCCATGAAAGAAAATATAGTAGAATTTTGGGCAATACTTAAAACAAATGGAAATATGTCCCTTGAGAAAGACAAAAGAATAAAAGACAATTTAAGTGCAATGCAATTTAAATAATAAATAAATAATAATAATATTAATGATAATAATAAATATCAATTTTATAATGATAATGATATTAATTAATGATCAAGATTGATTTTTTTATAAAACTATATGTAACAAATGTATCCACACAATTTTGAAAGAAAAATAATAATTAAACCATTTCTCATTTAATAACCAAAATTTAGACATATTACAAGTGTGATAGTTTTGACATTTATACTCACACTATTCCCTTTTCAAATATGTATTCACAAAATGTTGAGTGGTTAAAATATCTTTTTATGCAACCACAGAAAAAATTTTAAACACCTTTTATATTTTCTTTAAACAACAGAAGCCACATTCAACCTTTTTGAAACAAATAAAATGTAGAATTTTTCAATTTCCTCCATATATTCAATAACCAGAAATAAGTCTGGTATATCAGTTTTGTATAAAGTATCAAAATACCAATTTGCATCAATAAAAAATAAATAGCATTTACAATTGCAAGCCTTGGAATCTCAGATGCCAAAATCTACATACAACAAAAATTACATACAATCTCATATTTGCAGAAAGTTTCATGTCATGTCTAGATTGTGTAGTCATTAGTTATTTGGTACAACTCAAATAACACTAATTTAAAGGTCCCAATGACAAATAACGTTGTTCAAGAAAACTTAAATAATACTAATACAAACAATGAAATAAAAATAAATGAAATAAATAGTTTAATAAAGAATAAATGTGGTAAACTGAAATTAGATTAAATTATTTATGATGGAATTATAGATGCTTTAAAACTAATTACTCATATAAGAGAGAGTATAATCAGATCCCAAAAATCTCTCGAATCAGTTTAATATTATATGAAAATTCAAATATGAGCATAATTAAAATAGTTGAAAAGTCAACATTATATTTAAATTTAAAAAATAGTTGAAATGAAAATTCGTACAGATGAAATATGCATCAAACGAGCATAATTTAAATAGTTGAAAAGTCAACAATATTAGCGTGATATTTAAATTTAAAAAATAGTTGAAATATTGTGGCTTTGTGCTTCTAGTGGTGCAAATCAAAATAATAACTCAATTTTTGTTTTATCCCAATATTTATGAGAGTTCAAACATCAGAGATGAAATTGATGATTTGATTTTACACACTTATAAATAAAGAAATAACAATATTTTAGATTTAAACACACGTATTAAGAATATTCTAAAAAAATATAAAAAATGTACCATATTTTATATTTAAACACACTTATCTCCCCTATATATTACTGCAAAATCCTCTTATCTTATGTGTCTGCTTCCCACGCTTCGTTACCTTTGGAAAATTCTTTGGTGCTTCGGTGTCATCCGAGTTTAATATTAACCTAATTTAGTATTTTTCCTTTTATTACATTTTACCTAATTTAATACTTTTCTAATATTATATTTTGCCTAATTCAATATTTTTCTTTTATTACATGTTACCTATTTTAATACTTTATTTAATATATTTTACCCAATTCAATATCTTACTTATGTTCTTCTACTATAAAAATATAAACAAGTTATATCTAATTAGAGAAAATCTATATAAGTTGAATTAATTTTTATTTACAATAAAAGTTGAAATAATTTTATTATAATCCTAAATATTTATTTAAGGAAAAAATGAGTTATATAAAGCTATTACAAAAGGGAAATAAATATAAAAAATATAAACTTAAATTTTATCTAATCCTAATATAATAAATTAAAAATAACATAAAAAACATATATGAAAAACTATTGTTACACCAAACAAACAAAAAGTAAAAAAAAAAGATAACATAATACATAATACTAATACTAATAATAAAATTATTATGCCTAGAAAAAATAAATATTAAATATATTCTAAATCGCTTTATCTAATTCCAATATAATGCATCGATACACATATTATATATCTATACGAACAAATTAGTATCTTACGCAGAAAAAAAAAAGAATATTACATATACTACAAGTTAGATGCACGACGTTTTTTCAATAGAATTATCAGTGTCTTATAAATCTTTATTTTTTATATCACATATTCACATGTAACACACGGATGTTGTATATTTTACATTTTTTTCAAACTCAATTTTCTACGGGTTTCCCCGTCAAGTTTAGAATATTTTGATATACTTTACAACTAATTTCGTGACTCAAGGTAAAAAAAACTTGAAAATTCTCTATTTTGAAAACCAGTCTTACTGTAATTAGAACAAATAATGTTCTTGATATATCATAACTAATTTCGTGACTCACGGTAAACAACTTGCAAAATTCTTAATTGTGAAAACCAGTATTACTGTGATCAGAATGAGTAATGTTCTGATTTGTGTGTAAGAATTATTTATTATGAAAATAGAACAAATAATGTTACGATTTGTATTTACCATTTTCATTATTATTCTATTGGTATTTTTAATGAATATTACTCTTTTCCAAGTACCGCATAATATACGTGTGTCTGCTTCGCATGTTTCGTTTGACAAATAAAAAGTTCTAGTATTTCGGTTGCTTAGGTTTCATCCGAACCTAATATCTACTTAATTTAATATTTATTTTTATTGTATCTCACCTAATTTAATCCTTTTATTTTATTATATTTTGCCTAATTTAATATTATTCTTTTATTATATCTTGTCTAACTCAATAGTTTCCTTTTATCTTACTAATATAAAATACTAATAATTCATATAAAATTAGTAGAAAAGATCTATGTTAGTTATTTTAATTAAAAGATAAATTACATAAGATATAATTTTAATTATAAAATTATTAAATAAGTAGTGTTTATAATAAAAGTTAATATAATTTTAATTTAGTAATTTTAAATATTCTATATCGGTAATTAAGATTTATTTGAAATAATCTAAGTATGTAACTAAATATTTGTAATGAATTCAATATAACATAAAAACATAAAATTATATAATAATAATTATAATATTAATTATTATTATTATTAAATATTGATTAGACATCGGTACAATGCGACACGAGTTGAGAGTATGACATCAGTTTAGATTTTCAAAGTATGTAAGTAATATTATTAACGAATTTAATCTAAACATTAAAATATAAAATAACGTAATAATAATTAATAGGGATAATTTTTTTTTGCCCTCCAATGTATGCAGTTTTTTTCACTTTTCCCCCCGAAGTATTTTTTGTTCCACTTTGTCCCCCGATGTACAATAATTTTCAACGTTGCCCCCAAACTTTATTTCCGACGGAATATTCCTTCTAAATTCCATCGACGGGCAGCTGGGGGTAAAGTGAAAGAATCTTATAGTTTGGGGGGTAAAGTGCAAAGAAATTTATAGTTAGGGGGGCAAATTAAAATAATATGAATATTAAAATTTTGTTTTAAAATCTTATATTTGAAAAGATATATAATTTTCATCTTATACTTACACACACACAAAGTTGTCAATACAATTCCAATTAAAAAAAAAACCCATAAATTTCTAATTAATAATTAATAATTTACATAATACTTAGTCATATGTTTAATAATTAATAATATAAAAGATGTATTGATAATATTTATATTTAGAAAATTATAAATATTAATTGGAAATTTATGTTTTTTTTTTTAAATTTGGAATTGTATTGACAACTTTGTGTGTGTGTGAATATAAGGTAAAAATTATATATCTTTTTCAAATATAAAATTTGAAACCAAAAATTTAATATTTATATTATTTTAATTTGCCCCCCAAACTATAAGATTTCTTGTACTTTATCCCCCAAACTATAAGATTCTTTCACTTTGCCCCCCAACTGCCCGTTGATGGAATTTAGAAGGAATATTCCACCGGAAATAAAGTTTGGAGGGCAACGTCGAAAATTATTGTACATCAGGGGGCAAAGTGGAACAAAAAATACTTTGGGGGGCAAAGTGAAAAATACTGCATACATTGGGGGGCCAAAAAAAATTATCCCTAATTAATAGAGATTAGGTACGGGTTTAGAATATGACTTCTTTTAAATTTTTATAATATGTAAATAAAATTATTAACGAATTAAATGTAAACATGAAAATAAAAATTTAATAATTATAATAATTAATAAATAAATTAGACATATATAAGGCAAGGGTTGAGAATACATCATTTTAAATTTTTTATTTTACATAAGAATTTGTAATTATCATAAATTAATCAAATTTAAAAAAAAAGTACGAATCTTTGTTGAATACATTTCAAATTAAAAACAGTACACATTTCAAATTAAAAAAAATTCGAATCTTTGTTGAATACATTTCAAATTAAAAACAGTATGAACAATAAAAAAACTCAATTAATACCAACCATTTACCGTATATAAATATGAGCAGTTCATAAATATTTTTAATACATTTTAAATTAAAAAAGTACCCAATTAATACGAACCAGATGGAGTAATCAAATTTTCAACATTATTGGATAATCTCATCCGAAATTTGGTGCCCACTATTAATCCACATAAATGACACGCATGCAATTTTAACCGAAATGAGATATCAAATTCTTTCTACTATTAATTAATTTTTAGAAATAATCAAAATTTCAACATTATTGGATAATCTCATCCGAAATTTGGTCCCCTCTATTAATCCACATAAATGACACGCATGCAATTTTAACCGAAATGGGATATCAAATTCTTTCTACTATTAATTAATTTTTAGAAATAATCAAAATTTCAACATTATTGGATAATCTCATCCGAAATTTGGTCCCCTCTATTAATCCACCGCATCCAATTTTGATTTTAGAAATAATCCCATTTCAACATTATTGGATAATTCTCATCCGAAATTTGTTCCCCTCTATTAATCCACCGCATAACGTGTTGAAAAGTCAACAATTATGGTTGTGGTATTTAATTTTTTTTTATAAAAGAAGCAGTTGAAAGTCAACAATTAATTCACAAAAATCACACGCAAGCAATTTTAACTCGTGTTGGAAAAGTCAACAATTATGGTTGTGGTATTTATTTATTTTTTAAAATAAGCGTTGAAAAGTCAACAATTAATTCACAAAAATCACACGCAGCAATTTTAACCGCGTGTTTGAAAAGGTCAACAATTGTGTTATGGTATTTAATTTAAAAAAAAAAAGAACGTGTTGAAAAGTCAACAATTATGATTGTGGGTATTTAATTTTTTTTTAAAAGAAGCAGTTAAAAAGTAACAATTTAATATATTTTTTAAAAGGGTGGTTGAAAAGTCAACAAAAGTGGCGTTACCCAAACAATTGCCTCATATATCTACTTTTATATATATATATATATATAAAAGAAATGACTACGTTGCCGTGAAGGCACCATACCTCCCAACCCCCTGCATTTACATTCCTTAATCTTACCATTATCCATAACCAACTTTGGATCTAATGGTTCTGATTAAGTGCGGAATGGTACCTTCACGGCACGTAGAAGTCCCCCCATATATATATATATATAGTATATATAATATAGTATATATAGTATATATATATATTATATATATATATATATATATATGTATATATACCAACTTTGGATTTAATGGTTCTGAATTAAGTGCGGGAATGGTACCTTCACGGCACCGTAAAAGTCCCCCCATATATAGTATAAATTAATATATAGTATATATATATATTATATATATATATATAGTATATATATATATATATATATTATCCTAAGTTGAAAGAACACGAACAAGGATTCGGCAACCAGGATATGACACGAATACGACAACGCACTTATTTTTAAAAATATAGGACATGACACAGCTCGAACACGTTTATAATATACATAATTATTAATATACATATATAGGGGTGGGTTCAAATAGAACCATGTCATTATATGCGAACCTGCGAATTAGTGCTTTTATTATACAATCACAGTACTTTGTTAATATTTTCAGTTATATACAGCAATAGTACTTTTATTAGACAATTTTAATATACAATCATAGTGCTTTATTAATATTTTTAGTTATATACAGCAATAGTGTTTTTATTAGACAATTCTAATACTTTTAATCAAATAAGAAAATACAAAAAAAAATCTGATACATACATTTAATTAGATCTAAACCTAATTGACCATAGGTTCACATATAGTGATATGGTTCTCATTTGAACCTAATCATATATATATAATTGTAATAAATTTTACTTTCAATTAATTATCTAAAATAATTACAAACTCATTCACAATAATTGATTAAACCCAAGTAAAATGAAAAAAAAAAGATAATAATTATAAAAATAAAAAAAATTGAAAAAACGTGCCGTGGACATGTCTGGACTGTGTCCCGCCATGTCTTTGAGTCGTGTCTTAGGCGTGTCCGAGCCTCAAAAAAATTAAAAAAATTGACAATAATAGGACACGTGCGGAGGCGTGTCGGGCCCATGTCCACGTCCACGGAATGCCCGACTCATACGAGATCAAAAATAGAGTGTCCGTGTATTATAGGTTATTATATTTTCTTTCGGCGTGATCTTCATGATTTTAAATCAAACAACTAATTTATTATGATTTCGCATTAATTGGCATCGCATAATTATGCAACGCTTAATTGTTGACATTCTAGCTAATTTATAAATAAATAATTGATTGTTTGGCACATGTTTTCTTTTTGATAGTATACAGTATATGTCTTCATATATAAAAGTCAAGTAATGCACTCGCAAATATTAAAAGAAAAAACAAGAAATGGCGAAGTTCCCCCAATCTTTATTGGTTGTTATCTTCTGCTTTGCTCTCATCTCAGGTACGTACAAATGAATAATGTTTTATAATAATAATAATAATAATAATAATAATAATAATAACCTCGATCGCATATATGTATGCAGGTTGCTCGGGGAGGAAAAGGGAACGCACATGCACAACGGACGCAGGGTTTGCCGAACTATGCCCCTCCGGCAGTAAAAATACGACAAATGCTTGCACAGCCGAATGCCAACACATCGTGGGCGTTGGTCTTCAGAAATCCGAATGCTTACAAGCACCTCAACACAAACCAGGTTATCTGTACTGCCGATGCAGTTACAAGTGTTATTAAGGGCATGCAAACGCCATACGGTGTACCCACTCATTCCATCGCCATCCGGATATATATATAATAAATGCAATAAGCCAATAACACGCGTGTTTGCTTTTTTTTTTTTCAATAAAAGGGACAACATATCCGGATATATATAGCGATGTAACCTGTTTTCGTAATTTTAATCTACTTATATATATATCGTCTTTAGCACAATATATATCAAGTTGGGTTACATTTACCTACATATCATTTCAATAAACCAAAATTCCCTAACCCAAAAAAAGAGAGGGAAGTTTAAACCAAGAAAATGGTATAAAGCCGAACACTTGTTCTCTTCAAATTCATACTCAAACGACCGAAACTATTAAGTTTATTGGACTCGTTTTAATTAATAATTTCAAACATATTAAAAAATATTTATTTTTTTTTGGAGAAAAACCATCATAGACCAGGGAGGGAAATATTGGAATCGAATTCAGACCTCTGGTCTTGGTTTGAGATTTTGAACCACCTGATCATGTATTTTAAAATAATATTATAAAAGTTTTTATAAAATGTTAGGTAATTTCGCAAACTTGAATTTGTGAGAAATGATAATCGGCATCATCCAGATGTTTCTTGGTAGCTATATGTAAACGAAGTAATTTATTTCTTAAAGCTCAATGCAAGTATACAGGGCGTAGCCAAAATATAAATATTTTAGAAGATTTTTTTCATATTCGTTGTACGAAATTTTTTTGTTATACCGTTATATTACTTGAACAAAATACATATTTTCACGGTGAAACGTTATAGTTAACATAAATATACATGTTCAAAAAGTATGACATTTAACCTTTAAAATATGCATTTTTGTTTAAAAAATATGAATGTCTAATGGAAATCTTCCGTATGCTTAGTGTACAACAATTCTAACATATGTTTGTGTTTGTTTAAATCAAAATATAATAAATTACTAGTAATATATAAAAAAATAGATATATATTATGTGTCATTAACTATGAGAGTCATAACTCTTTACTAATTTAACCACTTAAAAAAATGGTCAATACTTTATACGATTCGAAAAATATTTTGAGGTTGAGACGTAAAATTTAATAGCAGATTAGACAAATTAACTCACATCCTACATCTCTAAAGAAATACGTATAAAATATTCTATATTAATTAAAATATTAATGATTCGGATAAGAAATAAAGTATTAAAATCGCGTTTTGAAAGTAGATGTGTCGTTCAGTTTCTTTTTTTTTAAATAAATCACATTAATTATTGAATTAGTAACGATGAACTCTCATTTAATGTAGAAAGTTCTCCTATATAATCAATCATCACTAATATAATTTATGGATTATGGGTTAAAATAATTGAAATATAGTTAGACTAAAATAAATTTAACATGAGCTATTATCTATTTTTCTTCAAAAAAATAAAATAAAAGTAAAATAAATAATTGAACGTGGACTGGAGCACCCAACCCTTGGGGTGACTACGCCCCTAAGTATATATTTTCACATTGTTATATATCACGTGTTGTTTAGGGAAAATTTACTTATTTATCTCTCTTGGTTGAAATATTCGAATAGTTTTTAAATATGAAAACTTGTTTAAAATATGAAGTCAAAGAATCATATGAAATTTGAATTATACACAAGGAACAAGAATCATGAAATTGGATCGCACAAGGATATTACTTGATCAAGGAAGTGGTTCGCTGAAGACGATACATGTCATGACACATGAAGAAACACGACATACTATGTATATAAATAGATGATATATATATATATATATAGTATATATATATATATATTTGGAATATTATTTTTTTAATCTATTATATTGTTACACTTTTCAAAAAAAAAAAATCTTGACATTGTTCAGTATCAAAATACATTCATTAAGTTAGTCAAAATCATTAAAAAAAAGTCCAAATTATCCTTTCTTGCTTAATTGGTGATGTGGGCATGATTAAATATTTTCTTATATTTTTTATTATTTCTAAAATATTAAATAATAATATTGATGTATCTTTTAAACCTTAATCATGATACATACATATATATATATTATATATATAATATATATATATATATATACACACATGTATCGCATGTATTTGGAATATACATGTTTATAAGATTACGTATATTGTATGAAATAATATAATATAATATAGTGATAATTCCCATATAGTACATTTAGATGACCTTTAATTCCCATATGATCACCTAAATTAGTTTCTTCCCATATAATCACCAATTATAATTTAAAATATCTAAAATACACACTACACACAAAAAAAAATCATAATACATAAACTAAAAATAAATAAATCATAATATATAAAGTTATCTTTTCTCAAACCTATCACTCTCGTTAAAACCCAAATAGATCTGTGCCGCCTGTGGTCTTCCCCTCTGGCAGGAATGCCGTTGCCCCGCCTCCGGCGGCTCTCAGCAACGCCGCTTCCCCACCGCCTCCTTCCAACCCCGAGATCCTCAAACCCCGGTCTCCTTTTTCTCTCCTTCGACGTCAATTCCGCCGCTGCATCGACCTCCTTCACCGCCGCCCCCCAGTTCCCCTCCACCATTGGCGGCGGTGGCGGCTCTGCCGGCTTCGAGGACGAGCCTTCGCTCCTCAAGGAACTCGGCATTAATATCAAGCAAATCTACCAAAAAACCTCTCGATCGTCAACCTTTTCCGAATCAATTATCACCTCCATGAGGACGCCGATCTCTCTGGACCTTTTATCTTCCTCATAGCCTTCGAACTATTTCAGCGCCTCGTTGGAAAACTACATTTTGGAATTATCCTCAGATGGGTGACAATGGCGTCTATGTTTCTCTACGTTGTTTTTCAATATGCTCGCGCGCAAAAATGGGAATATGGATATGTACAAGTGTCTCAGTTTGATTGGGTACTGTATGTTGCCCCATTGTGATGCTGTCTACACACACACACACACACACACACACACACACACACACACACACATATATATATATATATATATATATATATACATATATAGGATTAGGTTCAAATGAGAACCACGTCATTATATGTGAACCTAAATACTCATCCACACCGTTGATTAAATAAGATCAATGGTTAATATTAAAAGGAAGTTTTGACTCTAATTCAAATCTTTCACTACGCCAAAAATGCATTAAGATAGCGGTTTTTAGATAGCGCTTGTTTTAAGAAGTGCTATCTAAAAAGGTACGGTAACTTTAGATAGCATTTCTCTTAAAAAGCGCTATCTGATAATTTTTTCAGATAACATTTTTATAGCACTTATCGAGAGAAGTGGTATCTAAAAGTGTACGACATTATAAAATAGCATTTCTGTTAAAAAACGCTGTCTGATATTTTCTTCGGATAACGCATACCAAATAAATGTTATCTGAATTTAGAGTACTTCAGATAGCGCCTACTTCACCAAACGTTATCTCAAGTAAATATTTTATTACAAATAAGGTTTCCTCTTGATAGGTTTTTAGTAAAATCATGTAAAACAGAAGTCTCCCCAATCGTGAATCCTCTATCCACATCTCACCCATCTGCGACCACCAGTGCAGCCCCACCGCCACCGCCCGTTGAAGTCCTTGCCTAAAGATAACAGTTTGGTTTCCTCTCCCTGTCCCTGTATTTTTCTCGCTTTTATTTATTCTCACCCTCTCTTATATTTATTTATTTATTTTCCCCCGAAGCAGATCGCAACTTCTATGTTTCAGTTTTTCAGTTATGAATGGTGAAAAGATAACAGCGTTGATTCTCAATATGAGCACGAGGTATTGACGAACCAAAGTTTTCTTGTAGAAATTTATATGAAATTTTTTAGGGTTCGCTTTTTATGATTTTGGTTCTGGATATTTGAAGAACTTTTTTACTTCTTTATTTATATTGTTTAATTTCCTATTTCCTACGGTTATTAGACATTTTTCCTGGCGAGGTTCAAAAACCAAATTACATTATTATTTCAAGAAATAATCTTACAAATTATTCGTGTAGGTGTGTGTTGTGTGGATTTTAGTAAATTGTTGATTGTGTCATTGTTAGTTCCTTTACTTTGTTTCTACTTATCATATTATTAATCTCCATTGTTAAACTCGACGTTGGAGCTGAGTACGGAGGAGTAGAGACAGTCATATTGGGAACATATCCATGATGACCTCTGATTCGCTGTTTGTTACTTACACCAAGATAACCCATTCTGGAAGACGACAACGACATGTGTTAACCCATCTTCTCATGATCCATTTTCTAGGCCTCAGGGGTCTAAAACCACTGCTACCCAATGTCACTGTTGTAAGTCTACAAAGCCTATGAAATTCAAGTAGAAGCCTAGGAGGACTCATCCACTGACCACTCATGCCTCTCCTAGAGTAGCCGATTAAGAGAAGATCCCAGACTTGTCAGATTGCGAATGTGGTCGCCGAGGTGAAATGACCTCGGTCATACGACATGCGTTTTTCTCGTGAAAGGTGAGGAAATAAATTCAATGATCGTATATTTCTAGTATCCGCATTTAAGTTTTGTATTTTGTTATATACATAAATTTATTTATTTTTCCTTTATTCCTTAATCGACCTGGGGTCCAGTCGAAGTGTCTTTAAAGCCCAGCCACGACGTTCGAGCATCATAAGGAAGATAATATGAATTCAGAGGTAACTTATCTTCCGTCTTTCTAATTGTGATTTCATAAAGTGTGCTTTCTGTATAATTAATTGATGAGCACTTTGATGTTTTTCTTTCCTAACCTGAATTATTGAATGTAGCTGTTAACCAGGCGGGGAGGAATAAGTTAATCTTTGATTTAAATAGAAAATTAATGAGTTGAACAAAAACTTGGAGAATGAGCAGTTGATGGGAGTTTATGAGGAGAAATATAAATGTTTGGAAATTAAAATTGAGAAAATGGGACAAGAAATGGAGGAAATGAGGCAAAAAGAATTGGAGGCTGATCATGTTGTTAAGGAACTGAGGCACGAGAATCTAAAGTCTTATAAGACTATAGATTTATAAATGACATATTATAATGTAGTATTAATTTGGGGATAAAAACTTGTGTTAGGCAGGGGTTGAATTCTAGATTTTCAGTTTTACTTTTTAGTTTTTCATTTAGTTTTTTTATTATTTTCCCCATGGATAAATTCAACTTATTAGCAAAGTCGAATCATAAATTCGTCTTTCACCTTTTGGCGTCGAAATAAGAAAAACAAAAACAAGTTTTGTAACATTATTTCTTTTCTTAGGAACCACAATGCTAGGACAGTCCTGTACTTCATGCTTCTCTATGTGCTGGTGCAAAGTTATTTGCTTTTCCTTTGCCTTCTTTTTTGTTTATTGATTGCTTAGTTAAATCATAAGTTATTAACTATGGGGATGTTGACCTCATACAGGTTTTAAATATTATTAGAGTATTCCCATTTCTTATTAGAATATTCCTACTCCTACATAAGCTGCCGAGAAATCAAAGAAGAACATTTAATTTCAAAAGGAACATATATGATAGTGTTTTGTAATTAGGCTAATTCTCAAGAGTAGTTTTTTGTAATTAGGCCAATTATAGGGGGAAGTTTTTTGTAATTACGCTGATTCTTAGGGGATTTTTTTTATTTTTTCTTATTTTGTAGTTATCGCTATTATTTTATTTCTGAACCTATTGGCCCCTCTCCCGTATAAAATTTTATTCATTTTGGATGTAATATTGCAGGGATGCCGAAACGGAGATTCATGCTTCTTTTCGCACGATTCCGATTCATCAGCCCTATTGAGAAGCGAATCGAGCTTATGTTTTCAAGAAGACGAATACGTCGAAACCGAATCTCTTCTGCAATTCTTTCCTGACCCTTCGGATGGATGCGTCCTACAATTGGACGACACTGATTTTCATTTTTCCTCAAGTCTCGCCCGTCAATATAACACGTCCTCTATAATCTCCACCACTTCTCAAACAAATGCCTTCCCACTCGATCCTTCTCAAACATAATTACCTATAATAAAATGACAATCCAGATGAGGTAGTGCATTTGATCTTAATTTCAATCATTCAAGGTATCTTCCAATGTTTTGTTTTAATTTCATATGATATGATACATTTTGTAAGGAAGGGAACAAGTCCATCCAATGGTTGATTTTAGTTTCATATGATATGATATGTTTCGTAGGGAAGGGAACAAGTTCATTAGTTATTCTGGAAAGATGGTAAAAGAAGTTCGAGAAGAATGGACTCGCTATGTGCTCGTGCAACTTGTAAGAAATCAAGTTAATATGAAAGTATCTCTTTACTAGTTTTCATGATTCTTATTGTTCATTATGAAAAAGCCATTTTGTCTTGCAAGGTAATTTGAATCCTCTTGCAGCTACCGGTTGGGACGAATTTTATGATATTATCATGAGACACGATGCTTGATTCAGAATATTCATTTGCAAGTAATGTTTCATATGTATATTAATAAGAGAAGTATCTAACTTAGAGATCTTTAGAAGATACTCTTTCTTATTGTGAAATTTAATTTCTTTTACAGGTTGTCTCAAGCATAGCAAAGATAAAATCAAGGATAAATTCTTTAGTCCTACTTTTTTCTTTCTTTCCATATTTTCCCAAGTGATGATGTTGATGTTTTGGCAAATATACTTACAAGTATTGATTATCGATATTGATTTGAGTTCTTCATTGGTTTTGTGAATAACATTGACAAGTCTTACATTTAGTGGATTGTTGGCGGTACGTGAATTGTTGAGATTTAGATTTATTTTGGATGGATTTTAATTCTTAGTTTTCTACATGTTGGTTGGTGCAATGATGTGTAAGATTAATGTGAAAAAAAAAATAGATAGCGCCTAGTTGAGCTGTGCTGTAAGGAAAAAAAATAGAAAAAGGTGAGATAGCGCTTGATTGAGCAAGTGCTGTAAGAAAAGGAAGGTGAGATAGCGCTTATATGAGCAAGTGTTATAAAAAATGAATGTTAGTAGCGCTTTTTAGTTGGAAAGTGCTGTCTAAGATGCTTATTATATAGCGCTTTGTAAGACAAGCGCTATCTTAGGAAAGCATCAGATAGCGCTTTCTGAAGCGCTATCGGAAGCACATATTGTTCAGATAGCGGAAGCTTAGATAGCGCTTAAAAGCGCTATCTAAAAGAGAAAACAAGCGCTATCTGAAGCAATTTTTGGCGTAGTGTTTGCAATCAAGACAGTCCCATAATTACATATATTCCTTTTTCATAATTACATATATTCTCTTTCTATAATAAGGAATTAATCCATATCCATTATAATCATTCTCACCAGATTGACAGGATAATTCAGAATTAATCCATCTCCATTATCATCTCCGTTACAAAAAACGCAATTGTTTGAAGAAAAAAAGGAAAATCTTTTCGTTGCGTTTTTGAAAGCACTGTCCGATCACTCAAAAAGCACCGATATATATTAAAAAAAAGCGCAACTCTTCAGTTTTATGCTGCAGATTTTCCTTCTTTTTTTCAAAGGTTGTCAATTCATATACGTTGTTTTGTTGAAAGCAACGTTCAATTCATATATATTTTCTGGGTATACGATATTGCGAGGGTACACGATAGCTCAGATTTGCAATCTGAATCGATGATGGCATCCAATCTCACCATCGGGGATGTCTCCATCAGTGGGGCTCCAATCGCAGTGGTGGTTGTTGAAATTCTCTTTTTATTTTTTCGGTCTAAAACCCATGGGGGTGGCGGCGTTGAAGGTTTCATGCCAATGGTTTCAATTTTCAAAGTTGTGTTTGAATTTTCGTCAACGAAATTGGTGCTGTCACATCCAATCTTTCCGCTGCTTTGAGAATACTTTACCCAATTCTTTTTTGAACATTACACAGTGCTTCTGCAAGTATTTGTTGGTGCTTTCGTTCAAATGTAATTGTGTTGGTGATAGTGACGAGTGCTTCTAAGAAAATTGTTGGTGCTTTCTTTTTCAAATTATTATTATTTTTAAATATATTGGTGGTGCCTTTTATACTTTAGGACGATAATTTTCTTAGTTAAAAATACTTTTATTTCAGATCAAAAGCTAAATCAAATTAGTGTTTTTTTATTGCATTGGAAGAGTATTTTCCTTGGACAAGAATACTTTTATATTATGTCAAAAACTAAATCAAATTAGTATATTAGTATCTCAATAGTAAAAACATTGTTAGTGTAGTAAAAAACACTGCAACTACATTAGAAATACATTCTTATTGAATTACCGGTTCAACAGAAAAAGCATTGTTAGTGTAGTAAAAAAACACTATAAATGTATTAAAAAATCAGTCTTAATATTAAGAAAATCAATCTTATTATCTTATAATATTATTAATACATGAGTAATTTACTTAAGAACGTCATTAGTTTATTTTTAATCTCATTTTCAAGTAAATTAATAATTTTTATGGAAATTTTATGTTTCCTTTTAAAAGAAAATAAAAGATAAAATACAATCTTTTTTTTCCCTTTAAAAGAAAAGAAAAGATAATATACAATTGGCAGTTAGTCTAATTTGCCCCTCTTAAATCAATAAACCAGCGTTTGGATTTCATATTTTCCATTTTTAAACACAAATTTCTGAATTAAATATAATCCTTGGATTAGATGAATTTATGGTGTAGATGAGTCCGTAGGTTCACATATATAATGACGGGTTTTCATTTGAACTCAACCATACACACACACACACACACACACACACACACACACACATATTTGTATAATTAGTAATTAAATCACATCCTAAAATTACTAATTGATTACAGTCCAAGACTTCCCATAGTAACTTATTAAACTTACTTTGACTCACTATTCATTTTATTTACTTTTTTATTTTTGTAAACAAATTTCAGGCATCAGATTTATTCCAAATTAATATAATCATAAAATCTCAATTGCATAATAACGTCTTTACACATGAAATTGAGTAAAGACTAAAAAAAGTTATAAATACAATATTTCTCATAAATCTATCGATCAAAATTTAATAACATCCTAATATTATAATTTATAACGCATAAGTCCCACTGACGTGTTTTTTTTTTTGTGTGTGTATAGATACTGAAATAATTTACATACTAAAACACAATTAAAATTACGTAGATTGTGTAAAATAATTTAATATAACATAATATAATAATATATTTGGTAAAATAATTAATTATCTTATGGATTTTTTTTCCATTTGTATTTTCGTTGTTACCAAATTCATGAGAATTTCATTCTTTCTAATTATATATTTGCGTTAATTAATTGATTATATTTAATATATTTTTCTATTTATACTTCAATTACCAAATGTGAAGTAATTATGAGTGGAGCAGTCATATGTATGAAGAAATTAAGAAACAAATTTATTTGAATTATATAATCATATATTTGGTAACATAATTTATTGTGTTTAATATATTTTTCCATTTATAGTTCAATTACCAAATGTGCAGTAATTACGAGGAGAGCAATTTTGTATATTATTCATATATATGTGATATATACATGAATAATTTTCATATATATATATATATATATATATATATATATATATATATATATATATATATATATATATATATATATATAATTTAGTAATTTAATCACATGCTA
>BMAC01000697.1:507366-522677 GCA_014905375.1 Phtheirospermum japonicum | reverse complement strand
GTGTCTAATTTTTGTTAATTAATTATTATTATCATCAAATATTTTTATATACTAATATTTATTGAATTCGTTAATAACTTATAGTTTCATACTTAGAAAAATTCAAAATACGTCATATTCTCAACCCGTGT
Source organism: Phtheirospermum japonicum (assembly GCA_014905375.1). Taxonomy (NCBI): domain Eukaryota; kingdom Viridiplantae; phylum Streptophyta; class Magnoliopsida; order Lamiales; family Orobanchaceae; genus Phtheirospermum; species Phtheirospermum japonicum. The sequence goes on along the minus strand of BMAC01000697.1, from coordinate 522,546 downwards.
CGCATTGTACCGGTGTCTAATCAATATTTATTCATTATTATTACTTTATAATTATATATTTTTTATGTTATGTTGAATTCGTTAATAATAATTGCAAATAACACAAAATTTACCTATATTTTATATTTGAAAGGAAACCTATAGAAAATTAATTTTGTAAAAATATAAAATATACAACACTCGCATGTAGCATGTAAATATGTGATATAAAAATATATATATATATATATATATATATATATATATATATATATATATATGTTGTGATCCTTCATTTTAAATTAATTGATAAATTATTATTCTTGATAAAAAATTAAAATCATTTAAAGATTTAAAAAAATCTTTTTTTTTCTTATAATTTTCTTGGTTTTTATTTTTACAAATAATTAAAACCTAACATCTAATATTTATTGTTCTAATAATGAATCAATAGTTTTAGGACCGACAATTGTTAATATACAAGTTTTCATTTAAATCTTACTACTTTACCATACTTTATTACAAATAAGAGAATACGAAAAATATATGTGATAATTATAGAGTAAAAAAAAAATATATTTTTAACCCGTGCCTTGTAGAAGTCTAATATATCATTAATTATTTTTATTATTAAATAATTTTATATATTAATATCTAAATTAAATTCATTATTAATTTTATTTATATACTTAGAAAAACTCAAAATATGTCACGTTCTCGAAACGTGTCTAATCTCTAATAATTAATTATTATTAAATTAATTTTGTATTTTAATATTTAGATTAAATTCATTAATAATTATTAGTTACATACTTGGAAAAACTCAAAAGATTTTTCCACCCGTGTCTAATTTTTATTAATTAGTTATTATTAAAAAAAATTATATTTTAATATTTAGAATAAATTCGTTAATAATTAATAGTTACATACTTGGAAAATTTTAAAAGATTTCAACTCGTATCGCATTGTACTAATGTTTATAATTAATATTTATTAATTATTATTGTATAACTGTGTATTATTTTGTTTAGGTTGAATTCATTGCTAATACTTAAATTATTGAAAATAACTTGTAATAAATATAGAATATTTGGAATTTCAAAAATAAAATTATTTTAGCTTTTATCATAAATACAACCCATTTAATTATTTTCATAATTAATTTTTTTAATTAAAATTTATATTTTAATAAAGATAACTAATTAGATTTTATTTACTTATTATTTATGACTTATTTATATTTTTTTAGTAGGAGAATAAAAGAAAAATATTGAGGTAGGTAAAATATAATAAAAGAAAAATATTAAACTATTTCAAATATAATAAAAGGAAAAGATTATCAGGCAAGATATAATATAAAAAATATTAAATTAAGTAGATATTATACTCGAATGACACATAAGGTAACCGAAACACTAGAGTTCTTATTTGTCAAACAAAATATACGAAACATATATAGATTAGGAAGATTTTACATTAATGTATAAAGGCGATAAGAATAATAAATAAATAAATCCGGTAAAATATTTAAAATATGTACCCGCAAGCACGGAGTCATTATCGCCTATATATGACATATATCTTCTCATAAAACTGGTACATAACATCACATATAACTAATACATATCATCAAAAATAATTAGAATTCCAAATCTAAAATGAAAAAAATAAGCCTAATACGAAAAACTAAACCCTAAAAATGGAAGACTAAACCTTAAAATGAAAAACTAAACACCAAAACTGAATATTAAACTCTAAATCCTAGATTTCAATCACATATTATCAAATATAACTGACACATATCATCACATATAACTAACACATATATTCACATATAACTGATAGAATGATAGATTCTTGTCGGGACCCTGAAATGGAAAATTAAATAAAAAAATAAACCTTGAAATGAAATATTATACCCAAAAAATGCAAAACTAAACCTTAAAATATAACTAAACCCTAAAATGGAAAAATAAATCTAAACTCTAAATTTTCGTCACATATCATCACGTATAACTATCATATATCATCACGCAGAACTATTATATCATCACATATAACTCAATGATAACAGATTTTTATAGGGTGCACCTAAGTGCATGTAATAAATTGCCCAAGCACAAGTCAATATCTAGTGTGTAGAAAAGTTGTCCATTTTAACAAATTTAGATAATTCGAACGTTAATATATTATTTTTCCTCAATTCTCCTGGTGTGCTTCAGATCTATCATCAAAATATAAAAAATGTTGCTAATGAGTGACTAAGCTTTCATTGGTTAATTGTATTTTTTAATCCATTTAATATGTATTAAATAAATAAGTTATAAATACATGATAAATTTATTGGAAATGACTACAGTGCCGTGAACGTACCATGCCCTCACCCCTTGTATTTACATCCATCCATTTACCATTATTTCTAACTAACTTTTGATCCAATGATTGCGATTAAGTGAAGAATGGTGCCCTCACGGCACCGTAGAAATTCCAAAAATTATTATAGCATATACTTATTTAAATCTCTAAGTGAAAATAATGAAGAAATATGGCAGAATTAAATATGAATTTATCGTGGAACCTTAAAATTTTGTTTCGGGGTTTATGATATTGTATGGAGGAAAGTAGTAATTCTGCATTTGTTAGAACATGGGCCAGTTTTCACACGAGCACAATGGAATTATAACAAGTAAATGCAATCCACCCCTATAAATTAATGCAAAATCCTCCTAATCTATGTGTCTGCTTCGTATTTTTCGTTAGATATTAAAAAAATTTGGTGCTTCGTTTGCTTATGTGTCATTCGAACCTAATATTTACCTAATTTAATACTTTTTATTTTATTGTATCTTACCTAACTTGATTCTTTTATTATATTTTTCCTTATTCAATACTTTCCTTTGATTCTCCTAATATAAAAATATAAATAAGTCATATATAATTAGTAGACAAGATCTAAATTAGTTATTTTAATTAAAAGATAATCTACATATGAAATACTTTTAATTACAAAAAAAAATATGAAAATAATTAAATAAGTTTTAATGATAATATAATTTAAAATAATTTTACTTTTGGAGTTTAAAATGTTCCATATAGGTAAAATATGAGTTATTTACAATAATATAATTATGTAACTAAATATTAATATTCAATCTATACATAAAAATATTAAATTATACTAATAATTAATAAATATTATTATACACCAGTATAATGCGACATAGTTTGAGGGTATGACATATTTTAAATATCTCAAAGTACGTAACTAATAATTATTAACGAATTTATTCTAAACATTAATATATATATAAAATAATTTAATAATAATAATTAATAAAATAGATATTACACGGGTTCAGAATGTGACGCCTTTTGAATTTTTGTAAGTATGTAACTAAGATTATTAATGAACTTAATTTAAACACAAAATACAAATTTATTTATATTTATAATAATTAATAAATAGAATAGGCATCTACAATACACGGATTGAGAATACATTATTTTATTTTTTTATATTAGATTTAAAATTTTATAATTATCACAAATATTTTTCATATTTGTCTTTTGATAAGTCCCGTGTAATACACGGGTGTTAAACAAGTATATATTAATACAAAATCCTCCTAATCTGTGTCTGCTTCGTATGCTTCGTTTGGATAATAAAAATATTTTGTGCTTCGATTGCTTACGTATCATCCAAGTCTAATATATACTTAATTTAATATTTCCCTTTTATTGTATCTTGCCTAATTTAATATTTTCTCTTTATTATATTTAGCTTAACTTAATAGTTTTCTTTTATTATATTTTGTCTAATTCAATATTTTTGTTTTATACTCCTAATATTAAAATATAAATAAGTCATATATAATTAGTGGGAAAATATAAATTAATTATTTTAATTAAAACACAAATTACATGTGAAGTAATTTTAATTACAATAAAACTTATTTATGAAAATAATTAAATCAATTGTATATATAATAAAAGTTGAAATATTTTGTTTTTGAAATTTTAAATATTTTAGTTAGATTATGATATATTTGTAATAAATTGAGTATGTAAAATAAATATTAGCAATGAATTCAACCTAAATATATATATAAAAAAAAATTCTACAATAATTAAATAATATTTATTAGACAATGGCACAATGCGGGAAGGCTTGAGAGTATAACACATTTTGAATTTTTCAAAGTATGTAACTATAATTATTAATAAAACTAATCTAAACATAAAAATATAAAATGTGTTAGTAATAATTAATTATTATAGATTAGAGACGGTTTGAGAATGTGACATCTTTTGAATTTGTATAAGTATGTAAATATAATTATTAATAAATTTAATATAGTTATTAAAATATAATATCAATTAATAATTATAATAATTAATAAATTGAACAGGGCACAAGTTGAGAACATATCCTTTCAAATTTTTATTTTAAATTTAAAACTTTTTAATTTTCATAATTTTTTTTATATTTAGTTTTTTTATAAATCTCGTGTAATAGGTTGTTAAACTAGTTATATATAGAGAGAGAGCTAGAGGTGGGTTCACATGGGAACCAATCCCTGTGTGGGAACCTAGAAACCTGCTATATTACATAGGATGTGATGCTATTTATGAATTATGTACATACTAATAAGATAATAGTAAAAATCAAGAGAACATAAAATTAGCAATGTGAAAATATAAATAGCATTTTGCATTATTTAAATTAGCATCACATATAATGTAAAATAGCGGTTTCTAAAGTTCCCAATTAGGGAATTGGTTCTCACATGAATGTAATCATATATATATATATATATATATATATATATAGTGTGTGTGTGTGTAGGATTAGGTTCAAATGAGAACCATATCTTTATTTGTGAACATAGGGTCAATTATGGGCCTTAGATCTAATTAAATGGATGGATCAGATTTTTTGTGTATTTCCTTATTTGATTAAAAGCATTAAAATTATATAATAAAAGCACTGCTAGTTTATATAACTGAAATATTAATAAAGCACTGTGATTATATAATAAAAGCACTGCTGTTATATAATAAAAGCACTAGTTCGCAGGTTCGCAAATAAGAACATGGTTCTCATTTGAAACCACCCATATATAATATATATATATATATATATATATATATATATATATATATATATATATATATATATATATATATTATACATGAATTAAAACTACTAGTTCCATTACAAAAAATAGAAATATACATCAATATACAATTAAATTACATATATTAATCAATACACATGAATAAAAATGCAAAAGACTCAAATGTGATAATGCCACAAGTCCTCAATTGTGTAACGGAGCTCAAACTCGGGTCCGACTCAAACAAACCGGGTTACATATAAAAGGGTAACATAAGTTATTTTTCTTTTTTATTTTCCTCATTCTCTCTCCATGATCCCTTTTATCTCTCCCGAACCCCAATCCCCCTCCCTTCCCCTCAACCCTAGATAGAAATATCAGCCTAAATCCGTCGCTCCTTGGTGGAGAACCGTAGACTCTCGACCACTGCCACTAAGAAAACTTGTAGTCGACGCGATTCCACCGCCTGCCGTCGTTTAGAATCGAACTTCTCACTATCTCAACCAATGTTCATATTCTCGAAGGTCTGCAATTATACGCATTTTTGCTATTTTGTTAAGATCACCTTTTAGGGTTTTGTTCCTAGTTTGATCATTGTTTATAATTTCCAGGGTTTTGTTCCTATTTATGACTTTGAGTCCCAAATTATGTTTTATGCCTGCAATCAACCCAAGTTTGTTTTGTTATAGCATGACATTTTGTTATTTTTGCCAATTTTTTATGAAGTTATTATATTTAACAACAAATGTTTCTATGTTTTGACGATATTAGTTGAATGTCTGTTTGATTGAACGATTCATGATATAGATCCTTACTGATTTTCTATGATTATGCTAACTGATTGGGATGGAGGTTTCGTTAAATTCCTGAAGATGGCAAGTTATTTTTGTTATGGACTATAAACTGATAGGGATGATTGTTCAAGTTGGTAGATGTGCAATTGTGGTAAGTGATCTCATTGCTACATGGGCACCTTAATACTGCATTCCGTATGCTTGAGCGCGTTCAAGTCGATGTGGTTGAGTGTGCTTGTGTTATTGAATTGCCAGAACTTAAGGTTCGAGACAGGTTAGGGGACAAATAGTTATTTGTTCTTGTGAGCTCATAAAACTGAGTAAAGAGAGCTTATCTATGACAACAACAACTATTATTTTTGTAGCTTTCATTGGTGAGTTATTTGTTAGCTTGTGTTTGATCCTTTTTATACTCTTAACATAGAGTAATTTTTTAGATAAATGCAAACTTGTAATTTTAGAAGATAACTGGATCAATTTGTAACTAAGCTAGATGTCAAGTGTAGTTTTTGTAATTGCCCTGTAGTTTTTTGTTTTTGTTTTTTGGCTGATGCGGTTGGAAAATATATGCAGAACCCTAGTACTCGTGAAGACTTCTAGATCTACTTGAGAGTTAATTTTAAATCAAAACGGTTTGGGTAAAGATATAAGTGACACTGTCAAAAGAGTCTTTCGTCAACTAAGTGGTCGTGATCTTTTGTTCTTTCCTGAGTAGTCAGTAAATCCCAGACTGAGAAAGAAAATGAGGTTGTTTCTCCATCGAGCTCATACAAGAAAAAGAGAAGTTTTAACGATGTGAGCGAAGAATAAAGAGATATTGAGAAAGAATCGTTCGTGCCTAAGAATATGGATACATTGTCATCTCCCAATTCCATAAAGTAGAATGATTTTAGGTACTTTATGTTTACTTGTTGTGTTATATCTAGTTTATGTATTGATTATTGTTGAGATTTGTCTTTGTTTAAGTTAAATAAATACTTGTAATCGACAATGCCAATGTCCCTTTCATTTGTTATCACTTCGTTGTTTTGTTGTATATTGATGTTAAATTACAGCCGTTGTGTGCTAGGCTATATGTATTGTTTGGGTTATGTTGAATGTCTATGTTTTCTTTATCTAGACATACTGTCACTTTTCCATTAAAAATTGTCACTTGTTTATTAAAAGTGTCACTTTACATATTATAAGATTCATTTTTTGTGAACTCTTTGTGAAAAGTATTGTTACTTGTGCACTGATATGTGTTACTTTTCTACTTGTTATTGCCACTTTCGCACTAAAATGTGTCACTTTTACACATTCTATTATAATCAATCATTTAACTTAAAATAATAATGTGAATTAAAAATCATTATTATTTGTTATTGTTGTTTCAGTTATTAATGTTAGTATATTTGTCATGAAATAAATAACATAATGAACTTTTACATTAAGTGTTATGCTTGATCTTTATGCAAAACAACTGTCACATTTGCACCAAAATGTGTCATATATATTTTGACAGAAAAAGGTCATTTTTTCCAAAATGTATCACTGTACAAATTATATATATCAAGTTAGCATTTCACTTATATATGTGGCACTGTTGTATCCGCTAATATGTATATTAATTTCTTTTAGAACTCACCATTCTCTGTCCATTGGTCACCTTAACCAAAATTGGTTTGACTGGTTCTAGAGTGCAACCCAATATTTTAGCAATTGACTCTTAGATAAAACTTAGAGTACTACCAGTATCAATTAGTATATGTAACTTTTCACAGCCAGCTGACCCATTGTGCCTCATGGTGGTAATTCCCCCTTCCCCTGAAATGGAATTCAAAGACATCTGGATTTCTTCCATAGATTCCATATCCAATTGCTCAGTAACCTCGTGGTTGGTGTAGGGTTCAATGCATTGCCTCTCCTCCTCCTCATTCATGACTAAATATGATATCCTATTTTTCCACCTGTGTCTCCCAGAAAATGGCTCATCACAATTGTAGCACAAACCCTTATACCTTCTGGCAGCCATTTCAAAGGCAGTGCGTAGCTTAAATTGAGGTTTGCTTGGGACCGGAGGAGATCTTAAGGTAGTACTTATTTCATTTCTCCTAGGATATAAAGGAATAGTAGGCTTAGCTGTTGTTCTTAATTTCGTGGTTATTGCCTCCAGTGTGTGCAGTTGTCTCTGTCCCAATTCAATAGTTTGTTGAAGGGAGGTGGGTTCAAACATATGTATAAAAGATTGTAGTTCTTCACTTAACCCACTAATAAAGCTAGCAATAAATGTTTATGTTATTGACAACGAGCGGTAATTAGTGGAATACCTTTAAAAAAATTATTTATTTCCCACTTACAATTTTGAGATCCCCAATAAAATTCTTGTTATAATTTTGTCTAAATAAGATCGTTGTCATTCTATATATAAGTGAAGAGTTCATTTCAATTAATCATAGATTTATAGATCATTTTTTTATGATTATATTTTCCTCCAATATTCAAAGATAAATCAATTGATAAATTGTAAATGGCGAAGCTTTTACAATTGTTGTTGGGTTTCATCGTTTGCTTAGCTCTCATCCAGTACGAATCATGTGTATGCTGCATTTTACTATTTTCATCTTAGTAGATATAGGACCTGTTTGACAATCAGCGGATAGCGGATTGCATTAGTTGTTAGCAGTTAGTGATTCAAGCTTTTGTGCACCCCAAATATATATTTTTAAATTAAAACATTCAAGCTTCCTCGCAAGAGTACGAGGAACTTGTAGGGTGGGAAGTTGACTCAAGTCGATTCTCTCGAGGACAACTATTCGGTATCTTAGGTTTTTTTTCAATAATAATTAAACATATAGACTTTTACAAATTGGGGTTTTGTTTGATTTTGATTAACAACTAGGAATTTAAAATGCAAGAGCATAAAATTAAATTCTAATTAAGTTAACTAAAGCTTGAAGATAATTTAACCAAGAATCATTAATCTAAAACTTAAACTAGATTATCTAGGAATTATTTTTCTAAGGATTTTTAAAGCAATCTAAAATTAATTCTAAATAAATTAACTAACATGCATCAACATACTACGAACTAAATCTAACATATTAATTCTTAAGAACAAGATCAACATCGAAATTTCTCAAACAATAACATATCATAAATCAATTATCAACTAATTATTAAAACTAAAGTAATAATTAAACTAAGCAGAAATAATTCATCACCAAGCATGAACAAGAGAATAAACGCAACAACTATATTAATAATAAAAACTAAAATCTCAAGTCCAAAACTTCAGCGATTCAGTGTTCAAATCAATCGAAATAACTAAACGGTTCAAAAACTCAAACGAAAACAATTAAAATCCTAAGCATAGATTATCTAGAATTAAACTAAAAATTAACTAAGGTTTAGAGAACCTATTAATAACTAAAAGTTGCTGGAAAGTGCTTCTGAAAATTGGACTGAACTCAGGTGCTATTCGTCGAAGAATCGGATCTCGGTTGGAAAACGTCGTTTCGTCGCTCGGGAACTCCGTTCTTCGTCGTAGATCTCGTAAACTCGTCCCTAAGTTGCTAAAAATCGGATTCCCAGCCCTAGGGTTGTATTTAGGACTATTTTTAGAGTGTGGTGTATGTTAGAGTCGGATTAGAGGGGGTTTATTTAGTTTTAGAAGTCTTGGAGCACAAGTTAGGGTTAAAAATCTGATTTTCTGGGCACGACAACGGTTACTCTAGCGGTTATAGTAACCGCTAGGTGTTACCGCTAAGTCTTCTTTTCTGCAGAACGACAACGGTTCTGGGTAGCGGTAAGAGTAACCGTTATAGATACCGCTAAAGCTATCGTTAATGCCTCTGTCCAGTCTCAGCGGTAGCGTTAACGGTAAGGTAGCGGTAGGTAACCCTTATAGAAAGCCATCGCTAGTTCTTCAATTCAGCGCCCCTGATCTTCATTGATACTAACACGGTTCCAGATGGAATAACCGTTATAGAAAATGTCAGCTACTAATTCTTGCTACTTCTTCGTCGGAAAGCTCGATTTTTGACTCTTGATCGTCATACTTCATCTCTAAAGTGCTAAACTCTTCCGTTTACTTAGCTATAAGGTGAAAAACAACAAAAGATCACCTATTTGCATCAATCTAGATCAAAAAGCGGTAAAATAAGATGGAAGTACAAATATACGAGATTAGGCTTAATCTATCCAACTTATACCAGAAATAATAAGAAAAATAAACTAAAATACTACTAAAAATCAAGACATTATGCGTTAACCAGTTAGCTAATTGCATTAGTTGGTTTGATTAGCTTATTGTATTAGCAGTTTGTATAAAAGTGTAGCTGTTTGATCATGTAAAATGACCAAAAAGGGGCATTTGCACAATATATTGTTTAGTATTTCTTTTATTAATAACAGAATTTATAATATATTGAATAATTAAAGTAATTTTTATAGAAAAATAATCATTATTTAAAAATTATTATTTATAAACATTTCTTGAGTTTTAAATTTCTTAATATATTAAATTTAATTTGGATAATTATTACTATTATTTAATTGTTATAAATTCTTTTTTTTTTATGTAAACTAATAATTTTCTTTTGGTAATTGAGGACAAAATTGTTATTTTAATTTATCTTTAAAACCTCTCTTCTCAAAAAACTCCATAGCTTTTTGAACCCAAAAAACTAATTGTAACCTCTGTTTACCAAACATATCAATTAGAGGATTTGACTGGTCAATCCTCTCAATTGAGTCAAATCCTCTAATTTTGACTCAAACCTCTCTTTACGAAACGGGGCCTAATAATTTCATTTTCTCTAAAAGACTCAAAGTTCGAATTCTATTAACATCCTATTAGGTTATCAATTTTTTTATATTTTTAATCCCTTCTTTATATTTTATATTCATAATTTATTTAATTAAAATTGTAGGTTGTTTTGGAGAAACTTGCAAATTGGACATAGGAGATGAATACCCTGTTGGGAATCCATCTTCTTGAAATGAGAAATGCATAAATTAAGTATATTTAATAGATTACATTTTGAGTATAATATTTTTAAAATATCTTTCTATAAATTTTTTTATAGATCTGTTGCAGAGGTTGTTTCACGTTGTAAGCTAATGATTCTCATCCTATATAATAGGCGACGTGGTATTTTTCTCTCATAAATCTATGAGGACTTCTACAGTACAGTCACTGTATGGTACTTTTATTCCCACTAACCAATAGATTTGTTTGAAAAAAATTCTAATTTATTAATATAGGTGAGGTGTCAAGTAGTGGCTGGCTTACCATGCATGGGTATAATATTGTGAATGTATGGTAGTCTTTTCCTATATCTATATCTATATAAAAAGAGAAGTTTAGGGAGAGAAAAAAAGATGAGTAGGAAAGAGAAAAAATGCCACGTAAATGCCATGTAGAGTTATTTTCTTTTTTAATTTATGTAATAATTTTCTTAACATAATTGTGATAAATACTCTAATTAATATTAATGATAATTTAGTTTCTTTTTTTAATTAAAAATCCACCTAGGATTAGTTTTATTTTGTAATTATGTATAAATTTTCTTAACATAATTAGGATAGATACTCTAATTAACATTAAAAATAATATAAATTTATATATATTTAAAATCGCTTATATGTATTTTTTTTTCATTTTGAGTCCAAAAATATCAAATTTATCATTTATTCTCAAAAATAATTTGACCACTTTATTTAATTAAATTATACAAAAATACACAATACAATATAATTTGATATTTTTATTGGCTATCAACATGTTGTTTATAAAATATTATTATGATTCAACACTCTTTTTATTTGAAATGATCTCATAAAATAATGTATTTTGTTACTATCTCAGAAATCGCGTAAAACAATACAAGTGCAAACCCAACATTAAGTAGAATGAACATTGTGGCATCAGTTACAATATATTTGAAAAAAGATCAACTAATTCTATACTTAATTCTTATCGAAGTTCAAATTCGAATTAATTCCGCGAGGTATGCATTTATGTTTTACATACTAATCACTTCAGCATCATTTTAATTTTATATTTTATTTAATACTTATACTATCATTTTCTCACTGTGCGGAAGAAAAAAAAATCTTCAAATGAATTATAGCAGATCTACAATCCATGCTGGATATTGAAAACAATAAACAAAATCATGTAAGAGAGAAAAAAAACTAGATTTGTTTCATTAGTATTTACTATATTATGCCAAAATCAGGTGATAACTATTATGCATAGTATTTTCTAAATGTAATTCGAGAAGTCCAATATCACGATAATATTAAAAAAATTAACGACACGCAATACGCTACATATCACGATGTATGTTATTCTCTGGGGTTGTTGTTAAATGATAAAAAAATATATAACAATATATCCAAAATAAATAATTGGATCAGCACATTCTGTGAGATCATTATTCACAACCTTACTTGCATTAAAATCTTTAGCACGTCCCAAAAAAGTGTAGGAGATATGATGAGAAGATTTTTCATATGACATTTTAGACAATCAACAAAAGTTGAATAAATTTAAATGTAGTAATTATTGATAATTTTCTTATCCTCTATAAATTATTACTTATGTTCTATTATATTGTTTTTATTACCAGTATTTTTATTATATTTTCAATGCACTTTTTCTTTTTCAAATTTACAAATGAGTGGTTCTGAGATTCCGAACCTTGATTTGCTTGAAGTTGACAAATTATTACAGAGTATGAGAAAGAGTTTAAAGGGTTTTCCGCCAATTCCAAAGGTCTTCAATTTGAGTATGGATCGCAATAGATTTATTGGTGAAGAATTGGAGTATGATCGTGAGATACTCATTGAAGAACATGATAAATTAGTTGATAATTCGAATGTTGATTACCATTACGTTTATGATAAAGTCATGGATGCAGTACATTTAACCAAGGGTGGTGTATTTCTCATCTATGAATATGGAGGACGCTTTCTACGACTGTTAAATCTAGTGGTTTTGTTCTTAATGTAACATCTAGCGGCATAGCTTCTCTTCTTCTTTTGAAAGGAAGAATTGGGCATTTTAGATTTATGTTCCTTTTAATATCCACCAAGATTTCGATCTTTACTGAAACTCAACTTGCAAAATTAATGATGGATGTGTAACACATTATTTGGGATGAACCTCCAATGATGCATAGTCATTATTTTAAAACTTGGGACAAAACATTGAAAGACGTGATGAGATCGCAAAATAATTCTAATACGCAGCTTCCATTTGGTAACAAAATAATGATTTTTGGTGGAGATTTTCATCAAATTTTTCCGATTCTTCCAAAAGGCACTAGACCAGACATAGTTCACATGGTGATCAAATATTCGTATTTATGGACTCATTACATGATTTTGAAGTAGACCAAGAATATGGGGATGCAAAATCACAATTCAGATCCCGATTGAATCAAGTTAAAAAAATTTGTCAATTCAATAAATAGTATAGAAGATTAAATGGTTAGAGGACGAAACGATGGTATCATTTAAATTGAAATCCAGACTATCTATTATTGAAAATGATGGTGACCATGTTCTGTTAATTGTGGCGAGTACATATCCATAATTTGGAAAAACTACTGAATGCTTTACTTATTTGGAGGTTTGTGCTATTCTTATCCCAACACTTGATGTCGTCGATTTGATTAATAAATATATGATGTCATAAAATGATGGAGAATGTAAAGTATATCTTAGCTCTGATCATGCATGAAAATCCGATTCAAACATTGACATATTGTAGGACGTCCACTCACTAGAGTTTTTAAATACAATTATATGTTATGGATTGTCAAACTATGAGCTAAAACTAAAACATAGAATCTCACTCATGTTGTTGACAAATATTGATCATTCTTTTGTGTTGTGTAATGTTGGTTGTTACAAAACTTGGCGATCACATTGTATAGGCTAATATTTCTCAAAGAAGCAATGCATGTGAATTGGTGTTCATCCCTAAAATGACTGTCACGCCATCTAATCTGAGGTTGAATTTCAAGTTCCAACAACGATAATTTCCCCTGTCTATGTCATACATTATGATGATCAACAAAACTCAAGGACAATCTCTCTCTTACGTTGGACTCTTTCTAAAGAGGCCAGTTTTCAGTCATGGTCAGTTGTACGTTGCTATATCAAGGGTGATCAATTATAAGGGTTTAAAAAAAATGATCGACAATGATAAGAATAAACATAGTAACAAAACTAAAACTATTTTGAATAAGGATTTTTTTTTTATAATTTATAAAGTACATTTAGTCTAATAATAATCTTTTTATGAACCAGGTTATATCATTTTTAATACTATTTGATTTTTTAATAATATTTAAATAATTTATATATGGAGCGATTAAGGTAAAAACCATCTCTGGTGTGAGAACCAGGGATGGTTCTCACTGAAATACATACATATATACATACATACATGCATACATGCATGTATGTATGTATGTATAAACTTAAGTATACATATATACAATTACTTATTTAAATATTTTAATACATTCAAGCCTATTATTTTTATTTTAGATAAAACAAAATAAAAAAGTATCGTACAACGCACGGGCATAATACTAGTATTCTATATAATAGAGGTTTAATTTAAAATCGACTAAATAAGTTTTTTCTCTCATATATATCCTATATAATAGGGATTTAAATTAAAATCGATTAAATGAGTTTCTCTCATATATATTATGGAAAAAATTTATTGCCCTCGTCGTATTCATAATTTACCATACAAACTATTATTTGTGGCAAACCGCCATACGAACTATGCGTGATTTACAGTTTACCCCCAAAATTAGATTTTTATGGTTTTGTGGACAAAATCGGATGATGTGACACAATCATGTCGTGCCACATCATTTGGTCTTGGGAACAAAACCACAAGAATTCTGGTATTGGTGGCAAACTGCAAATCACACATAGTTCGTATGATTTTTTGTCACAAATAATAATTTATATGGTAAACTGTAAAAAACGCAATAGTTTGGAGGGTAAGAAATAATTACCCCTTTATTTTATATAGAGATTTAATTTAAAATCGAGTAAATGAGTTTCTCTCATATATACACACTATATAATAGGGATTTAATTCATATCCTATATAATAGGTATTTAATTTGGAAATCGCACACATTGTGTGGTTCTTAATTTTTTTTTTCTTTTTTTCTTAAATATTTAGAAATCTCACATCAATTGTGTGATGTGAAATTCTTGTTTTATATATATATATATATATATATATATATATATATATATATATATAT
>BMAC01000697.1:497085-507360 GCA_014905375.1 Phtheirospermum japonicum | reverse complement strand
ATATATATTAATGCAAAATCCTCCTTACCTATGTGTCTGCTTCGTATACTTCGTTTGACAAATAAAAAATTCTGATACTTCGTTTGCTTATGTGTCATCCAAACCTAATATTTACCTAATTTAATATTTTTCTTTTTATTGTATTTTACGTAATTTAATTCTTTTATTATATTTTTCCTTATTTAATACTTTCCTTTGATTCTCCTAATATAAAAATAGATATAAGTCATATATAATTAGTAGATAATATTTAAATTAGTTATTTTGATTAAAAGAGAAATTACATATGAAATAATTTTAATTAAAAAAAACTTTATAATGAAAATAATTAAATAAGTTTTATTGATTATATAATTCAATATAATTTTATTTTAGAGTTTTAAATATTCTATATACGTAATATATGAGTTATTTACAATAATCTAAGTATGTAGCTTAATACTAGGAATGTATTCGATCTAAATATAAAAATATTTAATTATATACTAATAATTAATATAACATTGATTAGACAACAATACAATGCGACATAGGTTGAGATTATGATATCTTTGAATATCTCAAAATATGTGACTAATAATTATTAACGAATTTGTTCTATACATTAATATATAAAATAATTCAATAATAATAATTATTAATAAAATAGATATTGGATACGGATTTAGAATGTGACGACTTATGAATTTTGTAAAGTATGTAACTAATATTTAATGAATTTAATTCAAACATCAAATACAAAATTATTTAATATTTATAATAATTAATAAATAGATTATACATGTACAAGGCACGGGTTGAGAATATATTATTTAACTTTTTATTTTATATTTAAAATTCAGTAATTATCACAAATATTTTTTATATTTATCTTTTGATAAGTCTCGTGTAATACACGGGTGTTAAATAAGTATATATTAATGTCAAATCCTCCTAATATATGTGTTTGCTTCGTATGGTTCGCTTGGATAATTAAAAAAAAAAATTGGTGCTTCGGTTGCTTATGTGTCATGTGGGTCTAATATATATCTAATTTAATATTTTCCTTTTATTGTATCTTCCCTAATTTAATATTATGTTTTTATTATATTTAGCCTAACTTAATAGTTTTTTTTATTATATTTTGTCTAATTCAATAATTTTCTTTTATACTCCTAATATAAAAATATAAATAAGTCATATATAATTAGTAAAAATAAATCTAAATTTATTATTTTAATTAAAAGATAAATTATATATGAAATAATCTTAATTAAAAAAATTATATATGAAAATAATTAAATAAATTGTATTTATAATAAATTTGAAATAATTTAATTTTAAAATCTTAAATATTTTGTATAGGTAAATAATGATATATTTTCAATAACTGGAGTATGTAACTAAATATTAGTAATGAGCTCAATCTAAATATAAATAAATAATATTATATAATAATAATTAATAATATTTATTTGACAATGGGTCAATGCGAGAATGCTTGAGAGTATGACACCTTTTGAATTTTTCAAACTATGTAACTATAATTACTAACAAATATAATCTAAACATAAAAATATAAAATGAGTTAATAATAATTAATTAATATAGATTAGAGACGGGCTGAAAATACTACTTATTTTAATTAAAAGATAAATACTTATAAGATAATATTAATTGCCAAAAAAAACTTAATTATTTATTAATAGTCTAAATAAGTTGTATTTATAATAAAAGTTAAAATATTTTTATTCTTAGGATATCAAATATATAATATAAATAAATTACAAGTTATTTAAAATAATGTAAGTATGTAACTAATTTATTAACAATTACAATCTAAACATAAGAAATATAAACTTTAATAATAAAAATAATTAATAATATTGATTAGACACCGGTATAATAAAACACATGTTGAGAATATGACATCTTCTAAATTTTTATAAGTGTAATTAAAAGTTATTATAAAATTAAATCTAAGCATTAAAAGATAAAATATTAATAATAACTACTAATTATAAAAATTAGACACGGGTCAAGCGTGTGACAAGTTTTGAATTTATTTTAAGTATGCAAATAAAAATTATTAACGAATTTAATTCAAACATTAATATAAAAAATTATTTAACAATAAAAAATAACAGTTAATAAATATTAAAAAGGCATCGGTACAAGACACGAGTTGAAGATATGATATCTTTTGAACTTTTAATTTTTAAATTTAAAAACTCTTTAATGGTCGAAAATATTTTTTATATTTATCTTTTGATAAATCCCGTGTAACATACGAGTGTTAAACTAGTATACATATAATAAAAAAATATAGAACCACAGGTCGAGTGTGCAATTCCTATTATATATATATATATATATATATATATATATATATATATATATATATATATATATATAACTTTTAGAAATCGCACATTCAAAGTGCAATTCCACCTAAATTAACAACTCGTTCCAAACATGACACGTATTCACGATCCGAATTCAAAACTGCTATATTTCTAGCATGAGGAGACAGCAAGATTTCAACTTTTAAGAAAACGTGGGCTTTTCTATGTACAGCTGCCCTGTTGTACTTGTTAGTCGACAGGTAACCCTAAATGAATGTCACGTGTCATAAATGAATTTATATTTATTTATTAAATATCAATATTAATCTGTTATTCTCTAGAATGTCCTTTTATATGTTTAATTATTTAAATAAAATGAATAAATATTTTTAATTTGTTACAAAACACATCAAAAATCTTGTTAGTAATACTAATTTATATTTTTGTTTGTGATTTAAGCTATTCTCTGACGAAAGAGACACAAAATAGACGTTGGATCTTTTCATCCCTGCCAAAGGCCATCCGATACCTACATCATCAAACACTCAAATTCACGGAGATTGGTTCACCAAAACTCTAAACCAATTGATTAATCCGTAACAGAAATTTAAAAGCTTCAAATTGTTTGAAAAGTCGGATTTAATTTTTGGCCCTCGTATGGTTTTGGGACTGGCCAACCGGTATGTGGTCTCCGGTTGAGAGAATGGTCGTGAACAAAAAACGAGCGCTGGACCACGGCGAGTGGATGTCTTGAGGGATATTAAAAAAAAAAAAAAAGTTGAAGGGTTATTATTATTATTGTTTTTTTTGTCTGAATAAGAAAATAGCACATCAGTGTGGTCATGTGTTGCGGGGAAAAATTTCCAGTCCACCCTATTGAGCCGGCAGCGTTTCGGGTCTCCACGGGTAATCATCCGACCCGAGACCCATATCCGAATAATCAAACAAACCGTCAAGCGCCGCGTATTCGCCATTATAACTACCCGCTTCCCCAAACCCGGATCCGAAAGCATCATAATCCGGGATCTCCCAAAAATCGCCTCCGAACTCAGATGAGTTGGACTCGACCCGCACCAACTCAGCCCCTAACTCGCCTGGTGAAGACGACGTCGTTGGAGGAGGAATGCCAAGCTCGTCATCGGACGCCCCCAGCAAGTACCCCAGATCGGGCCGAGACTCACCAGAACCCGACAACACGTCAACCACTTCGGCCTCCGACACTGACGCGCCGCCGCGCCCGGCGACGACGGACGGCGAGGCGGTTATCTCCTCCTCGAAGCTCTTCATGAACGAATCCAGATCCTAATTCGAGGCACAGATCTCAGAATTATCGTCCAAGCTATCCAGGCGATTATCCCTCAACCTCTTCACCTCCGGCGAGTCGATATCTAACTCCGGCGACTCGTGTTCATCTCGAACTCTCTTCTTAGTCATTTTCATTTCATCCATCACAGAAAATTTAAGTGAAAAACAAAATACTATCCAAACTGCACCGATTACGTTGATACTTGTTAATTTCTATATAGTTTTAGAGAGAGAAATTTCCAGATCGTGCCAAGTTGATGGGTTATATTATAAATTAAATAAGTTTATAATAATAGATTAATATAATTTTATATTTTTAATATTAAGATTATTTAAAAGTTATTTTGGTAATATAATAATAAAGATAATATTATTTATTATAAAAATAAAAAAGTACAACACAATACAATTAAAAAATACACTTGTATATAGTTGTACTCAAATAGACGAATGTGATTGAATAATTATATAATCTAATGGTATATCATGGGTACTTGTGGGGCAAAACTGCATATATATTGTATATGCCATTACAGATTGTGTATATAGGTGAGTTCTTGCAATTGGTTATCGATCAACCGTTTCAGAGTTGTGTGAGTGGGTTGTGCAATTAGGTGATTTCGCACACTGAAAGTGCGAAATCAATATTTTTATTTATTTTTTTTTTACATGGTTTCGCACCCTGAAAGTACGAAACTCATTTTCATAAAAAAATCAGCACCCTGAAAGTGCGATTCGTTCATTCATTATATCATCCATCTTCAAAAAATTTTTTATCTCATTTTCTCTCTGCATTACAGAAATTTGGATTTGCTTTGCTCCCCATTTTAATTCGATAAATTATTCAAGGTAATGTTTATTTATTTTAATTTTTCATATTTAAATTAATAGTGGCATATCTTCTTATTTTAGTTTTAAAATATAATTTCTGACTAGTAAAATTATTGTTTAGTTAAATTGTTATGTATAATTTTTTGATAACTAGTTAAATTGTTCTTTATAAATTATTGGTGTAACATGTATAGTATCTCGTTTATGAGAAATTTGATCACTGATTTAGTAAATAATGCGGAAATGCATCCCAGTAAATGATTCTTTATAAACTATTTGTTAAATTGTTATTTATATTTGTGAAATTGATATTTATATTTATTCTTGCATTATATGTTCATGTATTACAAACCTAAATTTGATAGGTTATATTATGTATTCATTCTATTACAAATTTAATTTATTTACTTTGTAATAATTTATCATATTTTAAGGATGGCTCCTTGTCGTCGTCGTGTCATTACAAGGGTAGAAATCAGTGGAGCTCAGAAGTTTTATGATGACTTTCTGTTGTACAAGATGAAGCCAAATCATTCAATACCTGAACACTATTTGGCATTGTGGGTCCACATGCTTTATTTAAAAGCCTATAATTGCCTTAAAAATATTGACCGTAAACACTTAACACAAGGAGTTGATTGGTTAAATACTTTAGACAAAAATTATTATGAAAGAGGCATACATTTACCGTGTGAGCTACGATGTAAGGGTATGAAGTCAAATGGTCCTAATTTTATGAAAGAGTTAATTGAAGATTGGAAAAAGAATATTGGGAGATCCGCCATTTTAGGAATGAGTCATAAGTTGGGAAATGATATTTTCCAATTAAGAAAATCCCCACCTTCTACTTACCCATGGCGAACTAAGTCAAGTGTAAAAAATCATTTGATGGATCCATTTGCCCGTATTAAGTTCAATGTTGGTTCTCAATTTAAAATTTTTAGAGACATTGAAAGATTTGAAGAAATTGCAAAACTACCGGCGCACGAACTTAGAACGGGTTTTTGAATGCTTAAATGAATCTTTTTTTATGATTATTTATTTTTTTTCTTTCTCTTTCTTTTTTCTCTTTTATGTGTTTTTCAATTTATTGTAAATCTTCTTGTTTTGATCAAGTTTGAATGAACATAGTTGTATGACTTTTAATGTAACCAGTATTCCTTATTTATGATATTTTAGTGGAATTATTGATGTGTTAGCTTGGATTTTTCAAAATGAATCATCTATAAACTTTGAATATTGGATTAGATTTTTAAAACAATTCAATTACACATTTGATTTTATCCACCACTTAGGTATTCCCATAAGAAAAAGAAAAAATGAGTTCCAATCAGCCTAACAATGTACCATACTTTGATTTCGAAGAAAACTTCTTTTTTTACGATACAAATTTAATCGAGTGGAGCATCCATATGGATACTAAGCTGGTTGACGAAGCTCAATGGTGTCTACGATCCCAGAAGAGGATTACACAACAATATCACATGGATTTTGTTGGACAAAATCAATGTTGCGTTCGGGAAAGACTTCACAATGGACGACATAACCGCTCGAGTTCAACTTCTGGAAAACGATACAGCCATTTTCATATGATGTTGGGAAATGAGCATTGCACTTGGGATCATGAGACCAACAAATTGCAAGCGCCGGAATGGCTTGTACATTTTTTGAACGACGTGGCAGGGGATTCTGAGTTTACTGCTGCATATCTAAAATATGGAGAACATTTATTCGATTTGATGGATCGGGTATTCAATAAAAACTATTTAAATTGTATTTGTCAATACCACAATCTCAAGGGAAATCCGCCATTACGAATGTTATCACACATCTAATATCAAATTATTGTAATTGTTATATTAATCTTATTGTATTTTAATTTGAAATAAATTTTCTTGTAATTTTAAGGCATTATTATGATGTGCACTTATTATTTTTCTGACGCAGATAAAATTCATTACTTCAGTTTTCAGTTCATATGCTTAATGTGTAGTATTCTCACATAGAAAGTTGAAAAACATATTGATCAACGTGTAGTCTTGTCACCAATAGGGTTGGATAAATATTAAATAACTGAAAAATAGAAGATTACACATTTTGTTAAATAAAATACAACAAACATTACAAATTAAAAGCTGCTTCCATCTCCTTCTGGTCATTGTGATCCCATTTTATTACATAATTTAGTACTAACACATTGAGATGCATCAATTGAAAGCTGCTTCCATCTCCTTCCACAATGGTGGCATGTCATACAAATAATATCTGGAGAGACATTACCGTATTCCTATATTAAAAAACACCGTTCTCCTATATTAAAAAGAATTAGTAATTTAAATAAAATCAACACAAACCACATAATTATTTATAGACAGATAAATTGGACTTTACATAGGCTGGAGAGACATTGTTATTGATAGTGGTATCAATACAGATCAGACCACGTTCTTCATCCAAAAAAACACCATCCTCAGAAAGTCTTTCCTTCCACCAACCGTACCTCATCTCCATTTTTTCAATCCGATCATAAGTTTCTGGAGTAGTGGGTGAAAATATGAAACGACGCTCGAGTATGTGTTTTACCTGCGGGACGCTGAAGATCCTATACGCTTTTCTTGCACCTCTTTCAACACCTTCTTTCTGGGAGATGAAAAATTGCAGGATGACTTTCTCCATCTCCATGGTCCATGGACTGATTGCAGGATCATAGTAATTATTATTTATTTTTAAGACATCTGGATGATTTTCGTCGAAGTTAGCCATTATTAGATGGTATGGTTTATAATTCTGGGTGGGTAATTTTTTTCAATGCGTACATATATATAGATGCGTAAAATATGTGTTATGTGTGATTGTGTTGTCAACACACACATAAATGAAATATAGCTTTGCCAACTACTCCATTTGTGCTATTGTGTTGTCTACTCACTTTAATAATTTCACATCGCGTATTTTTATGAATTGTGTTGTCTTGTCATCTGGTACACTATGTCACAGAATACTGAAAAGTGTTGTCCACACACGCATAAATGAAATGCAGCTTTGCCAGCTACTCTATCTGTGTCATTTTGTTGTCTACTCATTTGAATAATTTCACAACCCGTATTTTAATGAATTGTGTAGTCCAAAAATGCATAAATGAAATGCAGTTTTGCCAGCTACTCTATTTGTGCTATTGTGTTGTCTACTCACTTTAATAATTTCACATCGCGTATTTTTATGAATTGTGTTGTCCACACACGCATAAATAAAATGCAGCTTTGCCAACTACTCTATCTGTGTCATTGTGTTGTCTACTCATTTGAATAATTTCACAACCCGTATTTTAATGAATTGTGTAGTCCACAAATGCATAAGTGAAATGCAGCTTTGCCAGCTACTCTATCTGTGTCATACCTATGTCTAATCATTTGAATAATTATGTTAGAAGTTTGTAATTTTATGTTGTTATGGTTGTTTGTTTGCTTTATATAGTTGATAACTATCGAATGATAGAAACTTAAAATAAACCACGCACTAAGAAACTTCAACACACTTAAAGAAAATTACACAATACGAAAATAGTTGAATTACATACGTAACCAATCTGGATAATGTGTAGGTAGTATTAATACAACATTATTAGTGTCGAAGATGTCCTCCTGTGCCACACCTCGGTGCCTGGATATCTATACTTGAACGGAGGTAGTAGGGATGTCCTCTTAGGAATTGGTGTCCTTACGGGGAGCCAATTATATCATAGTCACTCGATTGCACATCTCGATAACTTCCCCTAAACCCACTGTTAGGAAATGGTATGGGGGAAATAGATGTTTGTACATTGGGACGTTCAAAACCACCTATGTGCTCTTGTACAGCTGTCGGATACCCCAAATTCATACCAGATTGGAAGGTATGTGTCTCAGGTCGCCATCTCTCAACTAATGCAGTGATCAGGTGAGGATCAACATCCATCTGACCACACCGTACAACCTCATAAAACCCAAGAGGGATTAGTGCCTGTAAAACCCGTTTGTGCAATGGGTTTTATTTTCCCTGTACAGACCACCAAAAGCCTAATCCATGTCTGACATTGAGTGTGGCATCTACTATGTCATCGCTCGCTCCTATTAAAGCCTGCAAACAATACTCGTCCTGCGCAGTTAGAACCGATGGATCTCGTGGCCCGTACATCTCCGCCTCTGTCATCCTAATAATAATAATAATAATAATAATAACAACAACAACAACAATATAATTAGGTTTATACAAACACACGGGGCATCAAATTAAATTACATAGAAACTGCATAGGTTTGCATAGTAATTACAAGGGGCACCCAATGTATTAGGTTTGCATAGAAACTACATAGGTTTTCACAAACAATCAAATTTAATTTTATTTCAACAGTACTAGATTATGACTAACAAACTTATAAAATTAAATCACTGGAATCGTGACGAAGATGCTTGGTATTGTTGTCGCTCATGTGTAACAGCCCAATCCATTGGATTGTGTATCTTTGTAGTGACGTCTCTTCCACGTCTAATGCGAGCTCGCATGGTTGGATCGTGGACTAATTGAAATGTCTCATCGTCCCATTCGTCTTCATCGGGAAGTGGAATGAACTGCCCCGCATATGTACTTGCATAAGCGTGTGTGCTATAATATGCTTTCATGAAGTTTGCTGGGTTAATGCCCACATGCTTACAAGCTTGAATTGCATGAGCACAAGGTATCTCATCACTAAGCCATTTACCGCATGAGCATTCTTGGGTTGTTAATTGCACCTTAAAAGTCTTAGCCCGACGAGTACCGGGTATCAACATTGTCACATCAACAATCTGCGCTTGATGATGATAGAATTGTACGGCTGCGTGCAATGCAAGTCTTTGTTGTTCCTCATACTGCTCCATGATTTGACTTGGATACGGTTGATTCCTTCTCAACCAAGCGGATCCCTTCAGCATTTTATCATAGAAAAATTTAACAGCACGAATGAAGGTGAAACGCACTATGGCAGTAACGGGCAATCGTCGCGCACCCTTTAAGACAGAGTTCATACACTCTGATACATTAGTAGTTAGAACTCCACAACGTTTCCCACCATCATAGGACAATGTCCACTTTGTCTTATCCATCCGCTTCAAGTAAGCATAGGTAGGTTCTGATATCTTCTTAATCTCTTCCATCATCTTTCGGAATAACACTGGTGAAACTGCAGCTCCGGCAATCCAACATAAATCCTTCACTTTGATATTTTTAAATTGGCTATGAACATTGGCACAAACATGTCTCAAACAAAAGCGAGGAAACACCCTAGGTGGTTGGTACTCAGCCATTTCTCTATTGCAGCTGATAATTCTTACATGACGATCTGATATGAGGCAAACACTCCGTCTACCCTGCATAATGTGTCTAGAAACCATTTGTAGAAACCAAGAACACAAAGCAATACTCTCTTCGTCTACGATTGCGTAAGCTAAGGGCAATAGTCGTTGATCTACGTCTAAGGTCACCGCAATAAGCATCTTGTATATGTACTTTGTGTACAAATGTGTACCATCCACGCTAAGAACCGGCCAACAATGGGCAAATGCATCAATACATGAATGTCCAGAATACATAGTGCATCATTTTGTCGGCGGAGTTCTCAAGGTTTTTGTGTTTCCACTCAACGATTGTTTCGGGATTATATTTCTGCAAGGCCTGCATATACTTGGGTAAAATTTGACAAGACGTCTCCCAAGTACCATAAACATTCTCACGTGCTCTTTTCACCGCCTGCCATGCTTTATCATATGTAATATCATAACCGTATCTATCCTTTATCATT
>BMAC01000697.1:476018-492431 GCA_014905375.1 Phtheirospermum japonicum | reverse complement strand
GTAACTATAATTACTAACAAAATTAATTTAAACATAATAATATAAAATGAGTTAATAATAATTAATTAATATAGATTAGAGACGGGTTGAAAATGTGTCATCTTTTGAATTTTTATAAGTATGCAAATATATTATTAATGAATTTAATYTGAACATTAAAATATAATATTAATCAATAATTATAATAATTAATAAGGTGAACACGGTACGGGTTGGGGTACACATCCTTTCAGTTTTTTATTTTAAATTTAAAATTTTATAATTTCTACTAATATTTTTTATATTTAGTTTTTTATAAATTTCGTGTAATACACGAGTGTTAAACTAGTATATATATATTTATAATTCAATTTCTCATGCAAAATCACGTAAAATTATTTTTTTTTAAAGAAAATTGATTTCGCAGATTCAAGCTGCGAAATCAAATTACAATTTTTTTTAAAAAAAAAATTGATTTCGCACTTTCAATGTACGAAATCTCATTAAATTTTTTTTTTAAATCGATTTCGCAGATTGAAACTGTGAAATCATAAAAGTAATATTTTTTTTATAAAGAAAATGAGTTTCGCACTTTCAGAGAACCATGAAAAAAAATAAAAAAAAAATATTAATTTCGCACTTTTGATGTGCGAAATTATCAAAATGCACAACCCACTCACAGAACACCTATATACACAATCTGGAATGCGATATATAGTACATACGTATTTTTGCCTATTCGTGGAAAGACAATTATAAAGGGATATCTACAAATGTAATGGTATATTACAAGCAAAAAGGTATCTACAATTAAAAAAGCCCAGGTAACATTGTGCTGTCAATTGTCAAGCGATAATTATAAGTTCATCTAGAGTCCCAGAAAAACCTGTTTCATTGCTTGCAAGCGAGAATAATTGATTTTTGTACGAAGGTCTTTCCCAAAATAATTGTCATTTGAGAAGATTTTACACTAATTAAAAAGCTTAATATCCTCATTTATTATATTCTTAAAAAATATTGGACAAGTCTGCCTGATGGAGGTGCCTCATTCAATTTATTTTTTCCAGGTTTTTTTTATTTAATTATCTTTCCTCCCCAAAAATAAACTTGATTGATACTTTGGCCGTTCAAAATAATAGGTTTATTACTATATGTAAGTTTTTATTTTTATTTATACCACTATTTGATTTTATTAAAGTCAAATTATCCTATTTATCTAAATTAATTTTTAAATGAATAAATAATTAATTAATTATAGAGTATAAATTAAAAAGACAATAATGTACTTATATTAATTAAACATTTTCTTAGACCGTTCCATAAGTTTATCTTCTGGAACGAACTTCTTTTTAGAAAGTTTCGAAAAGGTATGAGCGTGATTTGGAGATATCTTTTCAATCCACTTTTTCAACGATTAATGTAAAAGCATTTTGAATGGAAAATTGTTAGAAAGTTAAAAAGTTAACGCATTGAATAAAAATAATTATGTGATATATTAAATATTTGATATTATCAATAATAATGTTAAATTTTAAATATTATTTTTGATAATATTTATAATTAATTTAAATTATATTATCCAATCATGTTATTTTTTTTATTTTTTTAAATATAAAGAATAAATTGTTATATATATAATATTAACATCGATGTATTGAAGAATTTTTTTCTTTATATAAAAATGTCAATGTCTTTTACTACGTAGGTGCAATTAACATTGTTGCATCTGTTGCACTATTTTTCACTTAAATTGATTATAAATAATAGTAGATCGATGGGTGTGAATACATTGGGTGGAGAGCATGGTGCACTCGGGCACCATAAGAAATTCTACATTGCTGTAAAGATACTATATCCCTACCCCAAATTTATATCTATTAATCTATCATTATTCATAACTAATTTTTAATTTATTTTTTCTAATCAGAATAAAAAAATGGTCAGTTTGCGTTCTATAGGTAGTCAGAGTGTTAAATGGTGTCCCTTGAACTTTTTTTTTAAAAAGTTTATTAGAAATTGTAAAATGAAAATATAAACAAACTTCTTTTCCAAGTTTAATCACAAATATCAGTGTTAAAAATATTTTGAAACACGCACTCAAGCATACACAATTTTATTATTAGACTTATATAAAAATAGATTTAGACAACTTCATATTAGACTTATATAAAAATAGATTTAGACAACTTCATATTTTCAAGTTTCGTACAAAAATTAATAGCTACTTAAAATTCATTTTTCGATGTTGGGAATAGGAAACTGAAAATGGAGATTCATCCAAACATGCTCTCATCTCTCACGTTTAATTCCGGAGGGCTTTTTGCCGTGTCATTGGAATACTGAATAAGGTATATTGAATATTAAATATTCATTTGTTTTTAAATTTAAAAATTAAATATTCAAACAATAATTTCAGCATTTTCTTACAAAATAATTAAGAACTATTAAATATAATATTATAATAAATTCGACGAATGTTAGTCCAAACAAGACGAGTCATTAAAACTTAAATAAGAGTTTTTCCTTAAATTATTGCTATAGTTATTATTTAAGTTGTACGGACACGGACTCAGGACACGATACGACACGGATACAACAACACACTTATTTTAAAAAATATAGGACACGACGGCTCGAACGCGTAATAATATAAATAATTATTATTAATCTTTCTCTCTCTCTCTCTCTCTATCTATCTATATATAAAATATTAAATTGCAATAATTTCTATTTTCAATTAATCATCTAAAATAATTGAAAACTCATTCACAATAATTGATTAAACACCAAGTAAAACGAAAACAAAGATAATAATTATTATTTGAAAAAACGTCTGGGGACGTGTCTAGACTGTGTCCCGCCGTGTTTGAGTCGTGTTCTAAGCGTGCCGAGCCGTGTCCCCTATCAAAAAAAAAAGGAAAAGGAAAATATAGGACATGTGTCAGAGACGTGTCAGACGCTTGTTCGCGTCCACGGAGTGATCGACTCGCCTGTGGGGTCAAAAATAGAGTGTAATAGGTTATTATGTTTTCTTTCAGCGTGATATTCATAATTTTAAATCAAAGAACTAATTTATGATTTCGCATTAACTGGCATCACAGTTATGTAACGCTTAATTGTTGACATTCTATTTCTTTTTGATAGTATACAGTATATGTCTTCATATATAAAAGTCTATAGTAGTGCACTCGCAAATATTAAAAGAAGAAACGAGAAATGGCCAAGTTCCCCCCATCTTTATTGGTTGTTGTCTTCTGCTTTGCTCTCATCTCAGGTACGTACAAATGAATAATCTTTTATAATAATAATAATAATATCCTCGATCGCATATGTGTATGCAGGTTGCTCGGGGAAGAAAAGGGAACGCACATGCAAAGTGCCCGCAGGGTTCGACGAATGCCCCTCCGGCAGTAAAAATACGACAGCTGCTTGCACAGCCCAATGCCAACACATCGTGGGCAGCGATCTTCTTCAGAAAGCCGAATGCTTACAAGCACCTTTACACAAAAAAGGTTATCTGTTCTGCCAATGCACTTACAAGTGTTAATTAAGGGCATGCAAACGCCATACGGTGTACCCACTCAATCATATATATCATTCCATCGCCAACTAATATATATATGCAATAAGTTTTTTTTTCTCTCTTGTTCGTTTTGTTTTCAATAAAAGGGACAATATATTCGGATGTAACCTATTTTCGTAATTTCAATCTGCTTATATATCGTCTTGATGCTTCTATATAATATATATATATATATATACACACACGATGCTGTTATAAATAGATATATTAGCACAATATATATTAAGTAGGGTTACATTTACATTGTTAGAATTATTAGTAGCTAGCTTACAATTGATTAACAGATTAAGCGGCATTTCTTTACCCCAACGTATATTTACAAAACCCTACCTTTTGGGTTAAGATGACGGATCCAAAGGTTTCTTATAGTGGGGGCACGAACAATTGCTTCTAAACTAAATTGAAAGACAACAAACTAAAGCTTCTAAAATAAAATTGCTAGTTGATCATATGTGTGAATTATTGAATACGTGTGTGTATATAAACTATTAATATACAAATGAAGGCAAAATTTCATTTTTTGTACATTATGTTGGCCACTTTTTAAAAAAGGTACGTGATGTTGGCCAGCATCAAAGTACATCCACTCTTTTTTTAAGGAAAGAAATAAAGGAAAAAAAATTAAATGAGAAGGGTAAAATTGTCTTTTTCCTACCATTTAATATTTAAAATTAAATAGAAAATGATAAGAAATTAAATAATCCTACCACGTCAGCATTTGTGATAAAAATATACCATATTTGATGAATTTGCCAACTCACTATGAATAACAAAAAAAAAAAAGTTACGGGGCAGATGCCCTCCGTCGTTGATGAAGGGTGTGATTGGTAGTTTTTCGCTTCATTTACTTTAATTTTTTGATAGTATATTGTGGAAGGTTTATTTGCTTTTGAGATTTGTAAAAATATATGTTATAATTATTCGTCTTTTTTTTTTAAGTGTGAAAATGTGAATTAAGGAGATAGAATATGGGAATAGCTAGACAATCACAAATTTGGAGTAAAAAAAAATTGAGATTTTCTAAGATACATGAGCCAAAGCAATGACACCCCAAGAATTCACTTTCTTTCTTTATCCGAATCTTTGAAAAATCGAGAGACAAAAAATCAAAAAGAGAGGGAAGTTTATGTTGCCAAGCACTCTTCTTCTCTTCAAAGTCATACAGAACCTACTAAGCCCGCTTGGCACCATTCCCCCCTTTAATATCAACCTTGGATGTTATTATTTGATAATAATCATTAGATTAGATGTAATAATACATTATTAACGTGTGGACTACAATAGATAATCATTATTCTATATTTGCTTTACTTACCTATTACCGAACGAAAGAGTTTCAAAATCTAATTCAGAAGGAAAAAGAATGAGAACAACAACAAGTCGCCCAATTCACCCACGACGCTATCTTTCACCATTTTCGTCGGATTGATTAGTCCAGTTACGCACAGAAGGGAAAAGAAAAAAACAAAAAAACACAACTCTCAATTTCTCGTCCATTATTTCCACCGGGTTGGGTGATTCTTCTTTCATAATCAACTCAATTTCTACTTTAGGGTTATTGGTTCTGCATCTAAGGGGACAAGAAGAAAGGTAAAACCCTCTTTTTTATTGAAGTTAATCATGTTGTTTTGAATTTGTTAAAAAAATCTATATATTTATGTAATATGAATTGCCTTGTGGTTGTTTGAATTGCCTTGTGGTTGTCGGCGATGATTATCTTGTTGTTCTATAAGAATATCATAATTATTGGATTAACTTGATATTCTACTGTTGTTGTTCTATAAGAATATCATAATTATTGGATTAACTTGCTATTCAATTGTTGTCGATTTCTTTACAATTTTCATTTGGTTTTTATTCAAATTAATTTTTTTTCTTGTCCTTAAAGCTAATCTCAAATCAACCTTAGACATATTTTGCATAATCATTTGAGTTTTAGTTTCACTTTCAACCACAGATCACTTAAATTATAGGGATAATTACAAAAGTATCATTGAGGTTAGCCTAAATACAAAAGAGAAAAAAAAACTATTTTTCTTTCAAGATTTCAAACAATCGTTCCTAAAATTGCACGTTTCCAAATCTTGTGATTCTTATTTCTTAATAAGTCTTTTTAGAAAAGATCATTAAGGTGTTAGATGTTTTAAAATTGTCACTTAATATGTCTGTGTTGGTGGTTTAAATTTAAAATTCATGTCTCTGAAGACCAAAATGGATTTATGCTAATAAACTTGCTATGATCTTTTTACTTTTATTTCAACATAATAATTCTTAAATGACCTATTTCTTTTGGTGTCAAATAGATCCACTGTCCGATTTTGGGTTAAACCTGGAGGGGTCTTTTTTGTAATTACACTAGACTTCAGATGTAGTTATGTAATTATCTCTTTTTTTTTTTTTCCCTTCATGTAGTGGCTGAAGTTTGAGGGCTTTTATCTAAACCAACTGAGGTAAATTTTATAATTACACTAGAGCTCGGAGGTAGTTTATGTAATTATCTCTTCTTTTTATTTATTTTTTCCCTATTTTTGGGCTAAACCTGGAGGGTTGTTTTTTGTAATTACTCTAGATCTCGGAGGTAGTTTATGTAATTATCTCTTTTTTTATCCCCCCTATTTTGAGCTAAACCTGGAGGGGTCTTTTTTGTAATTACACTAGACCTCAGAGGTAATTATGTAATTACCTCTTTTTTTTTCTTCATGTAGTGGCTGCTTTATGTTCTTTGCCTCACAAAGGAAGATCTGATCTAACTAAAGATAAGAGGCCAGAAGTGCAGCTCCTGCTTGACCGACTGCCAAGCCCGGTCCCTACTCTTCAAGCCTTGTCTTCTACATCTTAGGAATACCCCTCGGCTAGTTCGGAATGTAGGATGCGATAAGTTCGAGGGCTTCTGACTATTTCTATGTTTTGCGATTTTTTTTTTAGGTAAATTCTGGTCTTTTAATGAATGAAATTGCTATGTTTGTGAATGATTTTGTGGAGTGGTCATCTAGCCGTGAAACTGTTACGAAATCCGGTGGACCGTTGTGAATCTTCTAGATATATACACAATGTGCAAGCATGATGTATGTACACTTGTTTTTTTAGATATATACACAATATATATCTTTATATTCGTGTTTTTAAAATATGAATACATTCATTCCCAAATGTTGTATAATTGTTACCGAGTGTTTGATTTACACATTTCCATTGAATTGTTTGTTGCTTTGGTAGACTATTTTGTTACCTCTCCATTCAAATGGTTGAAGTTGATACCTTAATTGCTTTGTTTATAAATAAAGAATTTATCAAGTTGATACCTTAATTGCTTTGTTTATAAATAAAGAATTTATCAACTTCATGCCTCCTTATTTACCCATTATTTACTCCTTATTTACCCCAATAAATTCAACTAAGCTAATATACCAATTGTTATTTTTCAAAGGGTCCCATTAGAATTCCTTCTGCACTCAATTGGAAACATACATTATTAATTTACCACAATTTCACATATTTACAAGAAATATTTCCAAGATACACACATGCCTCGTCTCGTAAAAAAAATGTCGATTGCGCCCTTTCACGGGCTTTTTAATCTTCTGAGTTAACAGAAAGCTGAGCTATTTCAGAAAGCTGAGCTTTTTCAGACCTCCTGCTCGGTCTCGGCACTTGCGAACCGGTGATAGGCTTCTGAGGCGGTTTTAGGGCAGCCATAATCTCAGCAAACGATGGCTGTTGATTCGGATCTCTACAAGATAATATATAAATAAGCATCACCACAGTAACTAATATGCACCCATAGACAGGTGAATATACAAAATGAACTAACAAAAAATAAAATGAATTATCTTTCAAAATTATACAAACTCGATCGAGATTTTATTAATGAAGATCGACCAAAATAATTTAGATGAATCAACTCTAAATAAACATTTTTGTTAAGATGAAACAATCACTACACAAGATTGCAAAAGGTTTGATAGAAGAAAATTTAAATATTAAAGGGGTTAGTTACAAAAAGTACCATCAAGGTTTCACTTAATTACAGGGGGAAAAAACTATCAAAATTACAAAAAGTACCTCAGAACAATGAATCAAACATCAGGGATATTTATGTAATTTTGAAAGTTTGCTGGGTTTTTTGTAACAAGCGTGCGTTTTGTAATTATACTATATTAAATACTCACGTTTTCCAGAATTTCATGATTATATCGGCGACAGCTGGATCCATATTGTCGGGTATGTCGAGACGACGATGCTGAAACCGTACGACACCGAGGACTTGCATGGGGTTCATTCCTCCCCAAGGTTGACGCATCGTACAAAGCTTCAACAGTATTACACCAAAGCTATAAACGTCATATCTGCATATATTGAAAACAAATGTAAGAAAAGTTTTTTAAAAAAAGTTACTGACGACCCTTTTTAACCATTTTTTGACTTCTTTACAATAATCCCATTATAGAAAAAGTGTGAGTAATAAGAAGGATACATACGTCTCGTTGGATGGTTCATTTCTCAGAACTTCTGGAGCCATCCACTCTGCCTGAGAACAACAAATACAAGAGAGTATTTAGCAAATGGACCCCACCATGGTATTAATCCACCTAAATATATGCAATGATAACTTATCACATTTGCAGCATATACAACTCATAGATATTGTCGGCCCATAATTATCGGAAGATGCAAGATTTGAAGGAAAAAAAATCTTCAATGAACACAGTTAACAAATGGATACATGGAAAAACATCTCTGAATTCAAACTAGTTAATTTGCCTCGAATAACTGTGATATTTTTGTAAGTTTGAAGGGGAGTTTAAAAAAAATGCTTATGAAGGGGGTAAATGTAAGCTAAATTAAATCAAGGGTATTTTTGAAATTCAAAAATTTGCTTCATTTCTTTTCTCTTTTTTTTTGGGAATTAGGTCAAACTTTAGGGGTAATTTTTGTAACTAAACCTTGTGTTTATTAACTGACGTGGAAACCGAGCACACACTAAAATTATCTCCCGTTATTAATTGTGAGGATTAAACCAATGTGAAATTTGATTTGGCCATGCTYTTCCTCTRAGCGTGAATATARATGGGAAGAAATTCAGAAAATTTGTGGTTGYGGATTCTAAAATGGACAAGACAAGAAAAATATTTAAGGAAAATGAACATTGAGAAAAACACTAAACCTTTCTCTTCGTTAYACACATCAGTCCTTCGTGTAGTTGTTTATCAAGCGCATGCAATTCTTGCAAGTCCATGTCGGTTAGGTCTTTACCTAACAATTGCCTAAGACAACGCAAACCAAAACGAAAATAAAAAATAAGAGATCCCGAAAAGATTCATGCATATTGAGTTTTAATAAAGGGAATCAAATTAATCGTACCGCTGCTTCGATGTGAGCTTTTCAATCTCCTGTTTGAGAACATCAGCATCATTGCTTTTCTTGCATTTGGTTCTAGAGACGAGGTAAAAACAGAACAATGGTAATCAATTAAAAATTATTCTATCAGTTTTAGCATCTCTAATTAAGATAATACACACTGTCAGTATAGCATTACCAACTTTTTCAATCATGAGTAAGACACATATATACATACATACAAGTTACAACACATATATATATATATAATTATAATCACCTCTGTATGTCTTCAATGACTTTCTTAAAAGATATGTTATAAAAAAATTCCCTCTATGAGGCCTCATTACTTCAAGATAACACTTGATACAAAAACAATAATTATCGTTTGCGTTCAACTAATATCATAAATGGAAAAACACACAGTGAAAGAGAAAGAGCAAGATGCAGAGATAATAGGAAAAAATGAGGTAAGTTTGTAAGTAATCTACCTCTGCCTTGTGTTCCACTGCAGGGCTCTGTTAGACTCCACGCACTTGTTGAATCTTGTAAGTATATTCCTCATGCTGATCAATATACATAACTTTTAAATCCACCAGACAAAAAAAATTTATTCATAAAAACAAAAAACAACAGTTTCAACTAAATATTATCATCACTTCACCACCAATAGCCAAAAAAAAGTATAATAATACATTTATTTACAAGCTCCTCTCCTACAACAAGAAGGGGGGGAAAGAAAAGGAACATTGAGGCCAACATATATTCCAAGTTATATAGACACTGTTCCAGATCAAACACATTGAGACATGGTCAGATTTGGCATATTCACGAGAATAAGGTGTTCATTACTAATGACGAGAAATTCAATTTCAGGGTGAATTGGGGGAACTTTCAGTTTCTAGTTACACTGCTAAAAAAAAATATAACAATTATATTGAAAACGCAACATATACTGCTGAATTCAAATTGCTGATTTCAGTTGAATAACTTCAGATCAATATCGTAGTTCAAAAATTGCAAAGATGGGCGGCACCAAATACAAGACCAGAAACTGTTAATTTCAAACCCAGAAATCCATTCCTTACTAAATAAAACGGCATAAAAGTAAAATAAATGCTCAATCGGCGAAAATAGCAAGAAATTAAACGCATGCAACCAATAAATCCCCAATAAAAAAAAAATCAAATCGAAGAAACGGAACATCAAAAAAAAAAAGGAAAAGATGAAATAATTACTCGGAACTGGAATATTCATACACCCTCACGCTGCTGGAATAAATGATAATAGCAATATTAGCATCGCAACTGGAAATTGTCGAATTCCTAAACGTCGCATAATGTGCAGACCGTGTTGCCCGTATCTCTGTCGGTGGCTTGGGTTTTGCTCCGGCAACTCTGGCAGGGGCAAGAGCTTTCCATCTTCTTCGTCAGAGGAAAGTTGAGATTTTGGACGAAGTTAGGGGTTATTAGACGGGTTATTGGAAATGGACAGACGACTCCTTTCTTCCCTTTGGAACGTGTAATCATTTACCTGCTATAGGCAGGTTATCCGTCTTTTTTGCAGGTCACGGGTATTGTTAGTGTGCACCCAAGTACACACTCTTCAAATTACGTGCCATCGTATGATTGGTTTGATTAAAGAGGTACCATACCCCCCAAAGTAGTAAATGTACTGTAGACAAATCCCTAAGTTTATTGGACTCGTTTCATAATTAATAATTTCAAACCCATTAAAAAATAAATTATTTTATTTTATATTTTTGGATAAGATAGAGACCGGGAGGGCAGTATTAGAATCAAATCCAGACCTCTGGTCTGGGATTGAGAGTTTGAACCACAATAATATTATAAAAGTTTTTTAAAAATTGTTAAATAATTATGCGAACCTGAATTTGTGAGAAAATGATAATCGCCATCATTGGAATGGTTTTTTTTTAGCTATACGCAGACTAATTAATTTATTTCTTAAGGCAAGAGTATATATTTTCATATAGTTCCCTTATATATTAAGTATTGTTTAAGGAAAAACTTACTTGTTTATCTCTCTTAGTTGAAAATTTCAAATAGTTTCACATATGAAAAGTTCATGTTTAAAATATAAAGTCAAAGAATTATATTAAATTATATAAAAGGAAACAATAATAATGAAATTGAATCCCACAAGAATTCTACTTGATTAAGGAATTGGTTTGCTGAAAACGATACATGTCATGATGTCACGATACAATATATGTTTGAAAATATTATTTCTTTATCTATTATATTGTGCACTTTAAAAAAAAATTATGACCATTTATCAATATCAAAATACATAAGTTTAGTCAAATCATAAAAAAAAAAAAAAAAAAGGGTCCAAAATTCTTATTTTCGGACTTAATTGGTAATGTGGCATGATCATTGTTCAAAAATCGGGCTAGGCGGCCGCCTAGGCGCTCGGCGCCCTCGAACCGCCCACGATTTTTGAAAATCGGGCAAAGAAATCGCCGGGGGAACTCGGCGCCGCCTAGGCGCCCTCGGCGCCCAAGTCGGCGCCTAGGCGCCAGGCAGTCCAATTTTTTATTTTTTTATTTTATTTTTATTTTTTTTATCCAAGACGACGTCGTTTTGGTTTTAAATTTTTTTAAAAGTCAATTCAATTGTTACGGGGCAAGAATTAAAACAGAACAGAACAGAAATAGACTGAGAACTCTTGCCCTTATTTAGTTATTTTGATTTTGTAATATGTGCTATGGATTTATATTGTTTTGAACTTTGAATTGAATAATAGTTTTGAACTTATGATCATTACTTTTAGTTTTGAATAGTCATATACTTTATTGTGTAGCAGGTATAGTATGTTGAACTATTAAATGTTGGATGTAATGTTGTAAATTAGGGTATTTATTCTCAATTCTAGGCCCCGCCTAGGCGCCCTAGGCGCTAGGCGCTGGTCTGGCGCCTAGCGGCCGCCTAGCGATTTTTAGAACACTGAGCATGATTCAGTATTTTTTTTATAATTTTTATTTATTTTTTAATTATTAATGATAATATTGTTCCTATATTATACCTCCATTTAATATTGAGAGATAATATAGAAAAATACATCAATATTATCATAATATTTTAAAAATAATAAAAAAATACTCAATCATGTCACATCAAAACCATTTTTTTAATAATTTCATCAATTTAGTGAATTTATTTTGATGTTTAACAAAATCATGATCTTTTTAAGAAGGTGAATAATATAATAAACTTAATCTCACAAGAATTCTACGTAATCAAGGAAGTGGTTCGCTGAAATCAACACATGTGACAGTACATGAAGAATTACGCGGGTGTGTATATATATATAAGTTTATCAAAAAATAAATATAAAAAATATTCATGATAATTACAAATTTTTAGGTAAAATGAAAAAAATTCAAATAATATATTCTCAACCTCTGGCTTGTACATGTCTAATTTATTTATTAATTATTATAATTATTAAATCTTTATTTTCATATTTAGACTCAATTCGTTAATAATTTCATTTACATATTTATAAATATTGAAAAGAAGTCACATTCTAAACCCGTACCTAATCTCTATTTATTAATTATTAATATTACGTTATTTTGTATTTTAATATTTAGATTATATCTGTTAATAATATTACTTACATACTTTGAAAACCTAAACGGATGTCATATTCTCAACTCGTGTCGTATTGTACCGATATCTAATTAATATTTAATAATAATAATAATAATAATAATATTATTATTATTATTATATAATTTTATGTTCTTATGTTAGATTGAATTCATTACTAATATTTGGTTACATACTTAGATTATTTCAAATAAATCCTAATTTACCTATATAGAATATTTAAAATTATAAAATTAAAATTATATTAACTTTTATTATAAATATTACCTATTTAATAATTTCATACTAATTATTTTAATTAAGATTATATCTTATGTAATTTATCTTTTAATTAAAATAACTAACTTAAATCTTTTCTACTAATTTTATATGACTTATTTGTATTTTTATAATATGTGAATAAAAGGAAAATATTGAATTAGATAAAATATAATAAAAGAAAAATATTAAATTAAGTAGATATTAGGGTTGGATGAAATCTAAGCAACCGAAACAATAAAACTTTTATTTGCCAAACGAAGCATGCGAAGCAGCATACGCATATTATGCGAGATTTGGAAAAGAGTAATACTCATTAAAAATACCAAAAGAATAATATTAAATATAATACATACAAATCGTAACATTATTTGTTCTGTTTTCACAATAAATAATTCTTACACACAAATCAGAACATTACTTGTTTTAATTACAATAAGACTGATTTTCACAATTAAGAATTTTGCAAGTTTTTTACCATGAGTCACGAAATTAGTTGTGATATACCAAGAACATTATTTGTTCTAATCACAGTAAGGCTGATTTCCAGAATAGAGAATTTTCAAGTTTTTTTTACCCTGAGTCACGAAATTAGTTGTAAAGTATATAAAATAACCTTAAACTTGACAGGGAAACCCGTAGAAAATTGAGTTTGAAAAAATGTAAAATATACAACACCCGCGTGTTACATGTGAATATGCGATATAAAAAATTAAAATTTATAAGACACTGATATTTCTATTGAAAAACGTAGTGCATCCAACTTATAGTATATGTAATATTTTTTTTTTTCTGCGTAAGATACTAATTTGTTCGTATAGATATATAATATGCGTATCAATGTATTATATTGAAAATAGATAAAGAGATTTAAAATATATTTAATATTTATTTTTCTAGGCATAATAATTTATTATCATTAGTATTAGTATTATGTTATCTTTTTTGTTTCACTTTGTTTTTGTTTTATGTTTCGTGTAAAAATAGTTTTTCATATATATTTTTAATATTATTTTTAATTTATTATATTAGGATTGGATAAAAAAAATTAAGTTTATATTTTTTATATTTATTTCCCTTTTGTAATAACTTTATATAACTCATATTCTTCTTAAATAAATATTTAGAATTATAATAAATTTATTTCAGATTTTATTGCAAATAAAAATTAATTCAACTTATATAGATTTTTTCTAATTAGATATAACTTATTTATATTTTTATATTAGAAGAATAAAAGTAAGATATTGAATCGGCAAAATATGTTAAAGAAAATATTAAAGTAGGTAACATGTAATAAAAGAGAAATATTGAATTTAGGCAAAATATAATATTAGGAATGTATTAAATTAGGTAAAATATAATAAAAAAAATACTAAATTAGGTTAATATTAGGCTCGGATGACATCGAAACACCAATTTTTTTTCCAGAGCTAACGAAGCGTGGGAAGCAAACATATAAGATAGGAGGATTTTGCATTAATATATATGGAAGATGTAGGAGTGGGTAAATGAGAACCATGTCCTTATATGCGAACCTATGAACTGGTGCTTTTATTATATAATAGAAGTGCTTTTATTATACAATCACAATACTTTATTAATATTGTTGTTATATACACCGTCAGTGCTTTTATTATACAATTCTAATGGTTTTAATCAAATAGGAAAATATTCAAAAAAATCTGATCCATCCATTTAATTTGATCTAAAGCTCATAATTGATCTTAAGTTCACAAATAAGAATATAGTTTCAATTTGAACCTAATCATACATACATACATACATACATATATATATNATATATATATATATATATATATATATATATATATATATATATATATATATATATATATAAAATAGAGGATATATATGTTTCAATGTAATAGTAATAGAGTTCTATATAAAATTTCCTATTTCCTAATTTTACTCATATATTGTCTTTATCCTAATTGTTTTTCATGTAAATAAAGTTTCAAACTTATAATTTCAGTATTGAAGAAAATCAAATGTATGAAATTATATATTACATCCGTCCCAATTTGATGGTCTTACGGTTAGTTTCACACAAATTAAGAAATTGGTAATTTTTATATAGTTAAGTCATTAATTTAGTTAGTGTTTTCCAATTATACCCTTCTTGAATTTATTAATGTCAATTAATACTCATAAAAATCAATGTTGGAATTAGTTTATTTGTTATTGGAATAATAAGATTTTGCATTGTAATAATCAATTTTCAATTTACGAGGCAGAAAATTAGTATTTTAAGAATATTTATTAAATGTATGTGTATAAATAAAAAATTAATAATATATTAAATATGATAACTGAACTATTTTTATGTGGGACAGAAGGAGTATCTTATATTTTAAAATATACTTGAAGTTTTGGTGATAATTTATGAATTACCGAAAGTTGAATATAGTATTATGTGATTATTTTCTTTATATATCGTGGAGCACAATAACTGTGAGATGATTTAGTTTAGCAGAAATGTGTATTTTATTGACAACGTGCGGTAACCATAGAGAACAGTGAAATACCTTTAAGAAAATTCTATTTATTTCCCACGTACAATTTCGAGTCCCCAATTAAATTTTGGCTATATAATTTCGTCTAATCTCTAGATAAGATCGTTGACATTCTATATATAAATGAAGAGTTCATTTCAATTAATCCTTGATTTATCGAACATCATTTTTTGGGATTATATTTTCCTCCAATATATATAAAAGTCTATTCATACAAATAAAAATATTCAAAGCAAAATAAATTGATAAATTGTAAATGGCGAAACTTTTACAATCGTTGTTGGTTGTCATCTTTTGCTTAGCTCTCATCTCAGGTACAAATCATGTGTATTGAATTCTATTAACATCCTATTAGGTTATCAATTATTTTATTTATATTTTTCATTTTCTTCTTTATGTTTTATATTCATAATTTATTTAATTAAAATTGTAGGTTGTTTGGGAGGAACTTGCAAATTGGACATAGGAGATGAATGCGCTGTTGGGAATCCATCTTCTTGCAATGAGATATGCAGAAATTATATGGGAGGTGTTTTCCAGTATTCACAATGCATATTAGCACCTCTTCACAAAGATTATTACCATTGTAGGTGCTTCTACAAATGTAACTCAATCCACTAATTAAGTACTTGCATCAATGTAATGGATGTGTAATAAAACGAACAATTAAGGCTTCGGCCTCTATTATTTATCGACTTATTGTGCACCTACACTGCACTGCTCTTTTTTTTTTTCCGACTTTTTTGGGGAGTCCAAGCCCACTTATTTTAATTTGGGCTTTAGTAAAGAAGATTACTTTATAGGTTTTCTTTTCTCCATTTTTCTTTCCTTCTCCTTTTTGTTTTAATAAATCGTGTTTAAAAGAAAATCTAATTCTTAAAATATCTATGTAATTTTGTTTTCGAACTAGTATTACATATATATGTTGTATTCCTTCATTTTAAATTAATTGATAAATTATTATTCTTGATAAAAAAAATTACAATCATTTAAAGATTAAAAAAAACTATTTTTTCTTTATAATTTCCTTTGTTTATATTTTTACAAAGAATTAAAACCTAACATCTAAAATTTACTAATA
>BMAC01000697.1:433518-471018 GCA_014905375.1 Phtheirospermum japonicum | reverse complement strand
AGAAACTAATTAAGGTTTAGATCTCAACTTAGGAGGATCTGCTTCAGCAGCAACCTTTGCAAGAGTGGTAGGTTTAAGGACACCTTTCGGATTGAAGCCTTCATAATCTTGAACACGACCCAAGCTGTCCCGATAGCATGCCCCGTAACACCTAACCCATCGTGCGTCACTTGTTCTGCTTTTTCTCCGTACCTTTGTGAGACGAGGCCAGTCGTCATAACTGAAGTATAATTAATCACGTTATTTATGAAAGATCTATAATCATAAACTCACAGAATAAGCTCTAATATGTATGTAAAAATCGTGTTTACCAGGCTCCCTCCCCGAAGGACTTAATTCCAGTTTCGTGGTGTTGATCCCTAATACCTTGGGTGCGGATCGTATCGAGCACTTCGCTTAATAGTTTTTAGTAGCTGTCTCTTTAATATCATCTCAAAGATACTTGCTTCACGACTTGCACTTGTGATATAGGATATTATCTTACCGGCTCAATCTGGTTTTATTGCAGGAAGGAGGACTCAGGATTGCATTGTGGGTTCCTTAATCCAACATTGGGCTTATATGTGAAATAATTATATATTATGGACTGTCAAATAAGGAAGTCTAATTGAAAGTGATCAAATAAAGTTTAAGGTATTGGGAAAAAATATATTTAATAGGATGTGGTCTTTAA
Source organism: Phtheirospermum japonicum (assembly GCA_014905375.1). NCBI lineage: Eukaryota > Viridiplantae > Streptophyta > Magnoliopsida > Lamiales > Orobanchaceae > Phtheirospermum > Phtheirospermum japonicum. The sequence continues at coordinate 470,345 of BMAC01000697.1, read as the reverse complement.
TGTGTAGGTACTCAATGGGCTATCTATTTTAATGATTGGCTAAAATAGGCAAACCCTAGATGACTCAAGTATATAAGGGTTATGGTCCCTAGGTCATACGTATCATTATTAACTATTCTATTCTGCACCCCATCGTCAGAATAGAGCATACAGAGAAAGCTAAAAGGTTATCTAAAAGGATTGGATACGTATTGCCCTATAAGGTCAAACCTCAAATTCAATTGCATATGGATTTAGGTACACTTCTATAAACTAACTTATGATTCTTAATAACTTAATATGATGGTTTCTCGATTATAGCGATGGTTTTCGCTAAAATTTTATTATCTAACAAGTGGTATCAGAGCCGATCATATTTAGTTATTAGGAATCAAGTTTATTTTTAGATTTAATTATATTTATGGATTTAGGATTCGATTGAATTTGATTGTGATATTACTGATTCGAAATTAGGTGATTTATTTTTTGAATTTGATATAATAATACGCACGTGCTCGTTGGTATTTTCGATCGAAATCGGGTCAAAACCACCCCACGTGCCTAAGATGATAGGATTGGTTTCGTTTCTACGATTTTTCTATTTTTTTATTTTTTGAAATTTTCGAGGGATTGCAATTTCTCTCGAAATGATTCTGAGGGATTTTGGATTCCCTCGAAATTTTAAAAAATAAAAAAATCGGAAAAAATAGAAAAATGTAGAAAAAAAAAGGATTTGTTTCCGAGACGCCGAGGCGCGCCCCCCCCCCGCACCGGTCGTATTTTCTTGGGCTTTTGTACTATTTTTTCTATTGTTTCGGTTTTTTTTTCTATTTTTCGGAAAAAATCAAAAAAAAATAGAAAACGCCTACTTATCGATCGACGCCCGACCCCCGTGGTTCCACGACGCCAAGGCACACCCCTCCCCGCCCCGGTCGTGAAATGATGGGATTCGTTTATATTTTTTTACTAATTCTTCTATTTTTTCGAGTTTTTTTTTATTTTTTTATTTAAAATCGGAAAAAAATAGAAAACGCGTTCTAAACGATCGACGCCCGACCCCCGTGGTTCCACGACGCCGAGGCGCACCCCTCCTCAAATATGAAAAAATCACGACGCTTCGTCGCTTAGCGTTTCCAACCGAAGGATTTCATCGATCGATGGTATATTGTTGTTGGTCGAATCTCACGACACATGTGGATACGCACGTGCTCGTTGGTATTTTTCGATCGAAATCGGGTCAAAACTACCCCACGTGCCTAAGATGATAAAAAAAATCGAAAAAAATAGAAAAAATTAGAAAAAAATAGGATTTGTTTACGGGACACCGAGGCGCACCCTCCCCGCACCGGTCGTATTTTCTTGGGCTTTTGTACTATTTTTTCTATTGTTTCGAGTTTTTTTCCATTTTTCAGAAAAAATAGAAAAAAAAATAGAAAACGCCTACTTATCGATCGACGGCCGACCCCCGTGGTTCCACGACGCCGAAGCGCACCCCTCCCCGCCCCGGTCGTGAAATTATGGGATTCGTTTCTATTTTTTACTAATTCTTCTATTTTTTTTGAGTTTTTTTCTATTTTTTTTTATTTAAAATCGGAAAAAAATAGAAAACACGTTCTAAACGATCGACGCCCGACCCCCGTGGTTCCACGACGTCGAGGCGAACCCTTCCTCAAATATGGAAAAATCACGACGCTTCGTCGCTTCGCGTTTCCAACCGAAGGAGTTCATCGATCGATCGTATCTTGTTGTTGGTCGAATCCCACGACACGTGTGGATACGCACGTGCTCGTTGGTATTTTTCGATCGAAATCGGGTCAAAACCACCCCACGTGCCTAAGATGATAGGATCGGTTTCGTTTTTACTATTTTTCTATTTTTTTTTTTTTAATTTTCGATGGAATCTAAAATCCCTCGGAATCATTCCGAGGGAATTTGAATTCCCTCGTAAATTTTATAAAAATAAAAAAATAAAATAAAACAATTCCGAGGAATATTCATTTCCCTCGGAATTCCGAGGGCTTTATTCCCTCGGAATTCATTCCCTCGAAAATCCGTCGATTTTTTCCCTCGATAATCATGGTGGCAAATAAGGGCGCCGGAATTCCGAGGGTATGTCGTTCCCTCGGAAAAAATTGAGGGATTTTTGTGTCCCTCAGTTTTTCCCTCAAGAAAAAATGAGGGAAGACAATTCCCTCGATTTTTCCCTCAGAAAACTTCTATTTTTTTTGTAGTGTTTCGGATCGCTTATAGTTCCGGTTCATATTTTATTTGGGTCTGCTATTTATTCTGTTATGAATGTGTTTGGGGCTCCTGATTATAATATTATGTGTATTTCATATGGATTCAGTTTTTAAGGACTTTGCTGGCATTTTTTTTTTTGTTTGAATGATAACAATCTGATTCCTTCAAGGATTTCGGCTAAATAAATAAAAGTAAAAAAAAATACATAATCATGTTTGTAATGATTATGTTTGTCATTAGTTTTCAATCTCGTGTTTTCAGCAACCAAATTGATTCAGTGAGATTCTAATGTGATTATATTTTTATTTTTTTCGGCTGCCATGTTAACGTTAAAAAAAAGTTTCTGCAAACATGAATTAAGGTTCTGTTGTACTTTCAAACATGTACATTGTTTTTGCATTGAACTTTATGAATCTCTGTTGGGCCTAAATTGTTGAATGTACCCAATTATAATCACAAACTAAGTTTCTAATTATGTTGTTGTAATTGGGCTTAGTTTGGATTTTTTCTTAAGTTTTAAATCTTTTGTGGCACGTTTACGATTTAAGAAAATTACAAGGGTCTTAATATAATAATAATAATAATAATAATTATTATTATTATTATTTAGATTCAATTAAAGTTTATTTAATTTTCTAAATTGATCTCAAATAATATATAAGACCCTAGAATTAAGTTTGATTTTAGAGTTTAAATTTTAAATTCAAATATTGGTATGATTTTTTATATATTTTGAGATATACTAATTGAAGCAACAATGTCACAAAAGTGACCTTTTTTGTGGAGATTAATTTATTTCAACATATAAAAGGTTGTGTGCATGTAATTTATGTGAATATTCATCGGCCTTAAAAGAATATTCATATTTATCATAATTATATGTGCAATTACGGTATTAAACGTGATGATTATTTAATTTTGCACATGAGCAATGAATCGGCCAAAAGAAAGACTCATTGTTTAATATGTTCTTATTATCAGTGTTTGATTACTGCGCCAAGATGTTAATTCCAAGTTAATATCTTGTCAAAAGATGAGATTTTGATGGGGTGTCGATATCTTGAGATGAGATTTACCTTTTATTTGAATTTATTATTATAATTCTAAGTTATTCTATGTGAGCATGATATGTTTATTTTCTTTGATTCAGCTATATCTACTCCTACTAATATTACTGCGAGCATCAACTATATCCCTATGCTAAATGGCACAAATTTCAAGTCATGGCAAGAGAATCTTTTAATAGTTCTCGGAGTCATGGATCTCGACCTTGCGATAAGGGCTGATTCTCCACCACCTCTTACGGATAAAAGTACCACGGATGAAAAGAGGGATATGTAAAGGTGGGAGAAATCGAATCGCATGTGTATGATGATCATGAAGAAATCCATTCCAAAAGCATTTAGGGGCACTATGTCTGAGAAAATCACTACAGCTAAAGAATTCCTTGCTGATATTGAGAAAAGGTTGTCAAGAACGAAAAGGCTGAAATTGGTATGCTCTTGACAAATTTGATCTCAATGAGGTATGGAAGTAAAGGCAATATTAGAGAATACATCATGGAAATGTCTCATATTGCTTCAAAACTTAGAGTATCAAGCTTGAACTCTCTGAGAACTTGCTAGTGCATTTGGTCTTAATATCTCTTGCGGGACATTTTAATCAGTTTAAGGTGAATTATAATTGTCAAAAGGAGACTTGGTCTCAAAATGAGCGCATCTCACACTGTGTCCAGGAAGAAGAAAGGTTGAATCAAGACAAGACTGAAAGTGCTAATATTGCCTCAACTTCCAAATTTAAGGGCAAKGGATTAAAGCGAAAGAAGGATAAGGAAGCTGCACACACAACACCACAAAAGAAACAACAAAAGGCACCTAGTGCAAAAGACGGTATTGGTTCTGGTATTGTACGGGTTGTTTCTTCTATGGAGGTGGAGGACATAGGAAGAAAGAGTGTACCAACTATCACGCTTGGCGTGCTAAGAAAGGTATGCTACTTAATTTGGTTTGTTCTGAGGTTAATTTAACTTCGCTTCCTAGACACACATGGTGGATAGATTCTGGTGCAACAACTCACATCAGTGTGTCTATGCAGGGTTACCTCCATTGTCGAAAGTCAAGTGATGGTGAAAGATACATCTATGTGGGCGATGCTAAGACAGTTGAAGTTGAAGCAATAGGAAAGTTTAGATTATTGTTAAAAACTGGAAATTATTTGGATCTTGATGAGACATTTGTTGTTCTGTCATTTAGACGAAATTTGATTTCTATTTAAATTTTGGACAAATTTAGTTATTCTTGTTCATTTGGAAGTGGAGAATTTAGTGTGTTCTATAATTTAAAATTGGTTGGTTCTGGTTCTTTATCAAGTTACGATAATTTTTACTCACTAGATATTATTGCTTCATTTAATAAATCTCTACATCTACACACACGAGGTGTGAAAAGAAAATTAACCAATGAGAATTCAGTTACGTTATGGCACAAGTGACTGGGTCACATCTCGAATTGAAAGACTTGGGTCTAATGAAATTCTCGATTCTTTAAATTTTACCAACTATGAGATTTGTGTTAATTGCATTAAGGGGAAACAAACCAATAAAAGGATATTTGTAGCCAATTGAACTTCAAACATCTTAGAACTTATACATACGAATATTTGTGGGTCGTTTCCTACAGTTGCATGGAATGGTCAACAATATTTTATAGTGTTCATAGACGATTTTTTTAGATATGGCTACACATATCTCATTCATGAAAAGTCACAATTATTGGACATGATCAAATCCTTTAAGGCTGAAGTTGAGAATCAACTCAATAAAAGGATTAAAAGCGTTAGATTTGATCGTGGTGGTGAGTACTACGGTATAGGGGTGTTAATTCGGTTATTAACCGGCCGGTTAATTAACCGGCGGTTAAATTAACCGATCGGCGCCTAACTGTAACCTAACCGGCCGTGAACCGGTTACGGTTACGGTTACGGTTAGGTGCGGTTAACCGGCGGGTTTTTTTTTTTAAAAAAAAATTAATGAAATTTAAAATATTAGCCGTTATAACTGCCGATTTCGGTTAATCGATATAACCGCCGGTTAAACCCTCCAATTAACCGGTTTAACCGTCGGAATTCTTTTTTTTTTTTAAACTTCGGTTAACCTGCGGTTATAACTGCCGGTTACGGTTAGAGGTTAACCTTAACCGTAACCTAACCATCGGTGGCCGGTTGACGGTTACGGTTTTACTTGAAACCGACGTTCAACGGTTAACCGTAACCGGTCAACTGGTTATTAACGGCCGGTTAGGCGGTTAACCTTAACCTAATTAACACCTCTACTACGGTAGATATGACGAATTAGGTGAACAACGTACCGAACCATTTGCTAAATTCCTAGATGAATGCGGTATCGTCCCATATTACACCATGCCGAGTTCACCACTATGAATGGTGTTGCTGAAAGACGAAATAGAATGTTTAAGGATATGGTAAGGAGTATGAATAGTTATTCTACCTTATAATTCTTAATAATTTAATATGATAGTTTCTCGATTATAGCGATGGTTTTCGCTAAGATTTTATTATCTAACATGCATTGCTCAAGCATCTGAATGCGTGAATTGTTTGGACCTTTGGTGGTAACATGGCCGTAAAAGTTAACATTAGGAAGGCTTTCAACACTCTTTCATGGGATTTTTTTAATTAGGGTGTTTGAAAGCTTTAGTTCTCAAGCAGATTTTGTGGTTGGATTCGTGATATTCTTAGCTCATCCAAGATTCTATTTAAATAAATGGATTTACGAAGAGGTATTTATGGTGCTCTCAAGGTGTTCATTAGGGTGACCGTTTTCACCTCTTCTCTTTTGCTTGGCAGAAGAGGTTCTTCATCATCTTATTTTGGATAAGGTGCGGTCGGGGGCTTTCATGGGCATTCGTACAGGTAGGGGAGTCAGTCAAAGTTCTCACCTTCTTTATGTAAACTACGTCATTCTTTTTTTTTTTCAGGACACGACTAAAAATGGAAAGTCTATCAAAAACATATTTCAAGTTTATGGTGAGCTATCGAGTTAATTCATTATTCCCGATAAATCTATGCTTTATTTGGTAAACACGTTCATCGATAACGAAGGATCCTTCGAGCATGTGATAAGAAAATTTGGGCTAGGTCGTTTATGTATTTGGGGTTACCTCTGTTAGTGGGATCTGGTCGAGGAGTTTCATTTTGGTGTTATGACTGGCTAGGCTATCATATTGAAGACCTGGTGGGTATCCCGATGAGTTTTCGACCAATTTTTGGGCAATCAGTGGCCGATTACTTCTTCGACGGGGTGTGTCATTTCCCTATGCATTTTATACTCCACCGGGAAGATATTATTCTGGACATCTTGGCTATGCGTATTATCAGGGAGGAGGACGATGAGAGAGTTTGGTCTAAATCATCACATGGCGATGTTACCTCTCTGTTGGCCTATTTGCACCTTCGGCCCCGTTACCCGGATGTTCGGGGGGGTAAGTGGGTTAGGCATAAGGATGATCCCCCACGTCAAGCCATTTTGGTTTGACGTGCGATCCATGGTAAATTGCCTCTTTGGGGTAATTTACAGTGGCATGGTTCCACGGGCATTCTTTTTGTTGTTTCTGTGAGAGTGAGGCAGAAACGCTGGATCACTGTGTTGTGGAGTGCCCAGTGGTGAGACCGTGTTGGGTTTGCGAAGGTGTTTCAATTTAGTTTGGACCTTTCTTTGGGACTTTGGGTTTTGGTTTTGCAATGTTTGGGGTTTAAATTTAGTTCCCAACTTGTGGTAGTTTGGCGTTTGGCAGTTAACATTGTTGTGGGTGGTTTGGGATTGTCGTAATCGCTCGGTTTTTGAAGATATTCACTTTCATGAATGCCAAGTTCAGGCTAGGGTCTGGGCGTTCATTCGTGAGGCTCGACACCTAGCCTCGGGGCACATAGATAATTTTATCGACTAGTTGACGGTGTGGCATGCATTTGGAATCTCTGGTCGTCCGCGGCCAACACACGAGGCGGTCTTGGTTCGGTGGGTTGCCTCTCCATCGGGGTGGGTAAAGATCATATAAATGGTGGTTGCTTCGGTTCTCTCGACGAGTCGGCTTTTTGGAAGGGTGTACCGTAATTGTCGGGGTTTCGTTTAGGACGGTTTAACTCCAAAAACTGGGGTCTCGTTCATATTTTTGATGGAGCTTGAGGTGGCTATCTTTGCGTGAAAGTGCGCTTTGGATAGGGGTTGGCCATTTATTTTGCTAAAACTCGACTCTACGTATGTGGTTTCGCTCTTTTGGCTAGGTCGCGCATGGTGCCATGGTGTGTTCGTCGTCGGATGAGTTTACTTTTTGTTCGCCTATAATCGATTCATATTCACATATCTCACTGCTTCAGAGAGGCTAACAGGGTAGCAGCTCCCTTTCTAACCATGTCCACTTTTTGATAGATTGTTAGTGCAATTTTATAACACATTTCTTCATGATTTTGTTGTTTAGGACATAGTTAATCTCCATCGCATTCGGTTGACCAACTTTGTGGTGTTCTTATCACTCTTCTTTTTCATTTATATTATTTTAACCCACGGTTCACTAGTAAACTTGTGCAGTTATTTTGTACTAAGTTATATTACATAATATAATAATTATAATTACCATTTTTTTAATTATTAGAATCATGGAAAAAAATAATTTTGAAATTAATTTATTAAAATTAGAAACACATTAAAATAGTCCAGATGAAAATGTGCACATTAACTTCTTTATTAATTTCCATTTTTTTCATCTCTTTGCCCACAAACTGCAACTGAAATAACAATAAACTATCACCGTGACAGTCCAACACTGTTCACTCTTTCTCTCTCTAAGTCGGCTTCAATTCTCTTCCCCTCTCTCTCTTGCTTTCTCCCAGACACATACGCACATGCAGGGTAACAATGGTCAATCGAGCCCGTTCCAGAACCCGGGGAAGCCCGAGACGCCACCGGTGACTAAGAAGTCCAAAAATACGGCGTCGGGCATGGACGATCCCCAACCCCCTCACTTCCCCGCCGTCCGCCGCCTCTCCCCCACTCCCTCGTTCAATTCTAGCTCCTCCGTCTCCAACGGCGGCGGAGACTGCAGCAGCAGCAGCAGTGATGCTCTCAGCTTTAATTTCTCGGATCGGGACTACACCTCCACTTCCAATCTGGGCCCCAATTCAACTCGCCGTAACGTCTCCGTCAAATCCTCTTCTTCTTTCCCCCCCAAATCTCAGCAACCGGATCAATCGGCGGTTCGCAGCACCTCTAATTTTAGTAGTGGTGGAGGCGCAGTGGGTCCCGCAGTAGACTCGGCTCGAGGATTTGGCTCTCCGGTCAACAAGCCGAAGCTAAGAAACGAAAAGGATTTGAAGACGTTATCGCTTCAAGCCCCGTCAGGTTTGGTTCCTGCATCGTCTCTTGTAACTGGACCTCGTGCTAACTCTTCTAGCGTTCAGAAGATTACTAGAAACTCCTGGAAGGTTAATTCTCTGAGTACATTATCTTTTCTTACTAGTTATTGGATATAGTTTTTTGCTGTTGGTAGTTATTTTCTCTCAGTTATTGATGATTTTTGGACTAATTGACTTGCAGCTTACGTGTTTCTGTTTCATCTCTCTTTCTTATGCAATGCTCTTGCGAAATGAAATCTCAAGGCTTCAGGTACGATATTACATAAAATTAAATAAAAAAAAAATCAGAATGACTGTAAACATCAAATATCCGATAACAACGTCGGTCTTAATTATTGCAGGAAGAGAACACGATCCTCCGCAGAATTTGTAGTCATGAAAATACCAGTTCTGAAATTTTAGAACTCGAAAATGGGAGTTCATTTTTGTATTTATCGAACACTGATCCTAGAGCAATAGCTCTGTACACAGTTATCGTGACCCTTATAACACCATTCATAGTGTACAAATACCTTGATTATCTTCCACGTATCAAAAACTTTATAAATCGGCAAAAGGATCGGAAAGAGGAGGTCCCGTTGAAGAAAAGAATTGCGTATATGGTCGACGTGTGTTTCTCGGTTTATCCTTCGGCAAAGCTGCTCGCGCTACTCTTTGCCACTCTGTTTGTCATTGGATTCGGAGGTGTAGCGCTTTACAGTGTGAGTGATAGCAGCTTAGCCGAAGCTCTTTGGCTTTCGTGGACCTTTGTAGCAGATTCAGGAACCCATGCTGATAGTGTTGGAATTGGGCCCAGGATCGTTTCGGTTTCTATAAGTTCGGGAGGGATGCTTATATTTGCGATGATGCTGGGGCTTGTTTCGGATGCTATTTCGGAGAAGGTGGACTCGTTGCGTAAGGGCAAGAGTGAGGTCATCGAGAGTGACCATATTCTCATTCTCGGATGGAGTGACAAGTTGGTAATGATTTTTATATATTGTCGTGGTGTGTTATTAGTGTTGGAACTTATGGTACTGGGTATATTTATGTTAATCTTGAAAAGGTCATTAGTGTTGTCTTGCAAATTTACTGATTTTTGTTTTTTTCCGTTATTTCTTCCAACAAAATCTGTTAATTTGTCCACAAGAGGTTTTGGTGGATGAGAAACTTGATCGTGTATACTGGTTTACCAGTCAATTAAACTGTGTGACATTCCGTTTCCTTTGCTGGAGCAAGAATTTCATCTGTTTTGACAAAAACTTGTGTACGTATTTTAGTTTTTAGTTTTAGGCTTTTTTTTATTGGATTTTTAGTTTTTTATATTATTTTATTTTTTCATTTCTTTAGGGTTCTGTTTTTAGTTAGTTTAGTTTTGTCAGGGTTTTCTACTTTTTTTGAATTTTGTAGGGGACCTGCCTAACGGTTAGGCTGCGTGATAGGAATGTGCCTCATCTGTTTCATGTGTATGGATTTGTTTATAAGCAAAATTCAAAAGCCTAGTACACTTCAATCCCTTCTAGCACCAACCTCTACACTATTGTTTCGTGTGTATGGATTTTGTTTATAAGCCGAATATCCAGAGGTGTTTTGATCTTAAGGTCAATAAATGATCCTTTACTACAGGGTTCACTTTTGAAGCAGCTAGCAATAGCAAACAAAAGCATCGGGGGTGGTGTTATTGTTGTTCTCGCAGAAAGAGACAAAGAGGAAATGGAAATGGATATAGCAAAACTTGAATTTGACTTAATGGGAACATCAGTTATCTGCAGAAGTGGTAGCCCTCTTATACTCGCTGACTTAAAAAAGGTACATTAGCACAACTTTTCTCTTGGTCATCTGGAAATGGGATGTTTATCAAGTGGCTATAATTTTGACTCTTGTGTTCTTTTAATGTAGGTTTCTGTCTCGAAGGCTCGTGCAATCATTGTATTAGCGTCTGATGAGAATGCTGATCAGGTCTGAAATATGATTCTAAAAAATTTCTTAATATGTGGTTAGTGTTTAGCCAGACTATATTAAACATAAATGTTTTGGAATTTCGTATCAGAGTGATGCACGGGCTCTCAGGGTTGTGCTTAGTTTAACTGGAGTGAAAGAGGGGCTGAGGGGCCATGTCGTTGTTGAAATGAGCGATCTCGACAATGAGCCGTTGGTGAAGCTTGTTGGAGGAGAACTCATCGAGACCGTTGTTGCGCATGATGTGATTGGACGACTAATGATACAGTGTGCTCTCCAGCCTGGCCTCGCGCAGGTTAGCAAGTCTGGTTCTGTAAATCTTCTTTTGTGATTCTAGCATATACTATCTCAGAATCAAGAGGCACACTCCTGTCAAACCGCCTAACCGTTAGGCAGATCCCTGACTATATCTAAATCTTAATCTAAACTAAAAAAAAAAAAAAATAGAAAACATTAACAAAAAAACTAAATTAATAAATACGGAAAAAATAAAAATAAAGAACCCTAAATAGTTAAGAAAAACAAAAAATCGGGATGTTTGGATTAGGATTCGTTGGGATTTTAAATCCTTGTATTCAAAATATCGGGTATTGAAAATCCTGTGAATATTAAGAATCCTTGTTTGTTGTAGGTAGGATTTTGAAAAGTGGTGTTGTATTTTTATATTGTATTGAGATGTATTAATTAAGTGTAAATATAAATAAAATAAAGTAATGGTGATAGTTTTAAGATAGATGTCATATCTTGTCAGAAATTGTTCCGTGGGGATTGAAATGTGAATACTAGAACAAATGGGTATTGAGATTCAGAATCCAGAATTTTGAGTCCTATTACATACTTGCTCTAAAAAATAATAAATAAAAACCTGAGAAAAGCTCAATTAAAAACCCAAAAAAGAACCTTCAAAAACTAAAAAGAAAACTGGAAAAATAAAACTTGGGTCCTGCCTCTAACGGAATGTACTCCATTAGGCATTTGACACAAGTTTTTGCCCAGAAGCAAATGAAATAAATATTTAAAAAAGCATTTTTCTCGGGTGTCATTGCATTTGTCATGGCTTTGCAGATATGGGAAGACATTTTGGGGTTTGAAAATGCGGAGTTTTATATCAAGAGGTGGCCTGAAATGGATGGATGTTGTTTTGAAGATGTTCTCGTTTCTTTCCCTGACGCAATACCTTGTGGAGTTAAAGTATCTGCAGAAGGTGGAAAGATTAGAATAAATCCAGATGATAAGTATGTTCTACAAGAAGGTGATGAAATCCTTGTCATAGCTGAGGATGATGACACATACGCCCCTGGTCCCTTACCAAAGGTCATAATTTGCTTTAAAACTTGAATGCCTGTTATCGTTTGATGTGGTTATCATACGTGCACAATTTCTGCTGCAGATTCGAAAGGGACTATCTCCTAGAATAATCGATCCTCCGAAATTCCCAGAAAAGATTCTTTTTTGCGGTTGGCGACGTGACATCCATGATATGATTATGGTGATTTTTTTTTTTGTTTTATTTTATCATGTTTTTTACATTTAATATTTTTTCTATATTTATCTTACTAATGAATTTATTTGCTACCTTGCATTTTTAGGTACTAGAGGCATTTTTGTCTCCGGAATCGGAATTATGGATGTTCAACGAGGTTCTTGAAAAGGACAGAGAGAAAAAGTTGACTGATGGTGGACTTGATATTTCGGGATTGGTAAACTTAAAACTAGTCCATCGTGAAGGGAATGCTGTCATACGACGTCATTTGGAGAGCCTTCCACTTGAGACCTTCGATTCTGTAAGTATCGATCATGCTTCTCGTAGTTGGCCCTATAAAGTGGGAATCCGAAGAAAAAAATCCAAGTAAATTAGGAACTTGATTATGTTCAAGCCTTTTATTCTTAAACATACTTATTGGGGGTGATGTGGCCATTACTAACTCTAAAGGACAGATTTTAATTCTTGCAGATGAATCAGTCGAAGACTCTATTGTCCACTCTGATTCACGGTCTCTAGCCACTCTCCTCCTTATTAGAGACATACAGGTGTCATTTTCTCTCTCTACTATCCATTGGCACATAATAATACCACATTTTGGTTTTGTATTTTGTATTCTGTTACTAGCACGTCTTTTTTATTTTCACCTATCCTTTTTATCAGATTTTTGTTTTCTGTTTTCTACACCTGCCCTCTTATTTGCATTTCTTTGGAAAATTTTCATTTATTAAAAAATTAATTTGAATTATTGGTAACTAATTAAAACCATATGGGTTTTGTTGCAGTCTAAGAGACTTCCTTGCAGAGACACTAAGTCCCCTCCTTTAAGGTATTCCGGATTCTCCCAAAGTTCATGGATTCGGGAAATGCAGCAAGCTTCGGACAAGTCGATAATTATAAGCGAGATATTGGATTCTAGAACGAGAAATCTCGTGTCTGTAACAAGGATTAGCGATTATGTTCTATCAAATGAGCTGGTGAGCATGGCGCTAGCCATGGTGGCAGAGGACAAACAAATCAATCGTGTTTTAGAAGAACTTTTTGCAGAAAAGGTAATTTTTTTGTCATCTCCTCTTAGCATTTTGAATTATTATATTATTAAATATATATGGAAATGTTGTGTTAATAGTCTTTAGGACTCTGATCCACAGGGGAATGAGATGTGCATAAAGCCGGCAGAGTTCTACCTTTACGACCAGGAAGAGCTTAGTTTCTTTGAAATAATGATCAGGGGTCGTCAAAGGCAGGAGATAGTGATAGGATATCGACTGGCAAAAGCAGAGCGTGCGGTGATTAACCCTGCGAACAAGTCAACACCGCGTAAATGGTCTACCGACGATGTTTTTGTAGTCATTTACTCGGGTGAATGAGAAGGATAATAACCTGCACCTGATTTACATAAATCCTTTTGAGGATAACGAAAGTCTCTGCTTAATATGCTCACAATGCATTATGGAGAAAAACAGAGTACAAAATGCAAATGATGGGACTTAGGGAGTACATGTGTTACCATGGAAGAGAATCCACAGTTTAGGTCAAAAATTGGAGTTGAAGATTTTGCCGACGACTTAGAAGTTTCGATCAACAGTTGCTGAATTGAAGATGACTTAACTTAGGTTTTGTAACTCCTTGTAAAAGATATTACTAGATGAGGTATGAATAACTAGCGAATCGAGACACTCTCCTCCAGATTCAAAGTAATTTTACATTTCAGGATTGGAGGGTTAAACAAACATATTCTCCAGTAATTTAAAAAATGTATCTACACTGAATTGAGGAATGTTATCCATTTTTGGTAGCCCTTTAGGGTGCAACTTGAAGCTTGAACCTTGCTATCCTTTTATTTTGGGATTTTTTTGGTTTCTTTGTAGAAAATAGTGATGGAAACAAGTTTTAAAGAAAAATGAATTTTGAGAGTGATTTGATATAGAAAAAAATAAAATAATTATTTTATATGATTGGTAGTGGGTGGATAAATAATCGAATTTGGAAAGAGAAATATGTAATATTAATCGGTGACTTTACGGACATTTCTGCCAGTGCAACTGGATTGTGCCAAGTAATAGTTTCTATGGTATATTGTGACAAAAGCAAATTGTTTCTATGGTAAATTGTGACAAAAGCAATATTTTGGGGGAAAAATAATTACACCTAAATATAAGTCATCAACAAAGACGCAACCACAGTAAAACAATCAGCTCTGATAACCTAACAATCAAGGTCAACGAGAACTTTTAACTTAAAAACTCATCATCCATGCTTCAATACTGTGGAAATACACATATATATAAATAAGTATCAACTCAAATAAATCTTAATCACAAAAACCAACTATCGGTTCAAAACAGGGACAACCGAATTATAATGCTCCCCAAGCCCAAACGCATGCCGATGATACGATAGCTTAACACTCGAACCAAACGAGTCGCCTGATTTATATTCCTTCCCCATCTCCACATCAGGAAAAGATCCCGAAAACACCATAATATGTTTCTTCAAACAATGCGTCAAAGCCCCAAGCTCCAGCTGTCCGCCCCACGCTGCCGTCGACTCAATCTCCTTACAATAATTCTCGAAAATCTCCGTAATCGAGTCCTCCATTTCGTCACCTGTCACATTCTCCGAAAGAAAAAAGGGCAAGAAATCCGACGCATGGTCCCGCATATAAGCAGCCACCATTTCCCGAAGCTCTTGGTAAGTGTAAGGGGCCGGGCCTCCAGACTGGAGGCCCAATTGATCCTCGACAGCCCGGTAGAGGCAGTGCCCATCGGGCTTGATCTCGTTAATCGTAAACCCAAGGGGCCCAAGTTTTTTTTCCAGCTTTTCGTCTTCAATCAATCGATCACTCACGACCTGGCTCTGCTCTTCCTGTATCCTTTGTTCCCGGGCCGCTTCTTGCTGGGCTCGTTTCCCGCGACGTTTGACGCTCTTACTGGGCTTTGACTGCTCAGGCTGGTTTGTAACCGAGACCCCAGCGATGGCCTTCACAAGAATATCAAGATTTCCTTTTTGCTCGCCGGTTGAGGTGGTATATCCAAATGAAGTGAGTTCGTTGTTTTGTTTTTCTTTGAGATTCGTTGAGAGTTTATGTATCTCATCGTCGACTTGCTTCTTTTTGGCCTTTTGTTCGGCTTTGCTACCTTTAGCTGCTGCCTTTTTCATTGATATTTCCTTGTTCTGTAGATCGCTGGTCTCCTTTCTGCGATTCGGAAAATTATACGTGAGCGGGTAAACGAATGTTACAGTTTGAAAGCAACTAATGGAGCATAAAGTAGTATTAGTATACACATCCCTTACTCAGAGTTCACCAAGGGGATGTTTGGATTAGGACTTATTGGGATTCTAAATTCTAGTATTCAATATCCTGGGTATTGAAAGTTATTTGAATAGTAAGAAAATCCTTGTTTGTTGTGAGATTTAGAATTTTGTACTTTTTAGTTTTACTTTGTATTTAATTGTATTAATTAAATATAAATTAATTAAAAAATAGAGTAATGATAATAAGTTTTGTGATAGATGTCAAATCATGCCAGAAATTGTTGGGTGGGGATTGTAAATTTGAATCCTAGCACAAACAGGTATTGTGAATATGTGATTGAGAATCCCCAAAATTTTGAGTTTTAGAACAACTATGCCACAAAGGTCTAATATTAAAATTAAAATAGAAAAAAAAAACATAAAAATTGTGTGTAAAGATTCAGTACCTGTGTCTAGAAAGCATCTCTTCAAGAGTTTCTTCTTTCTGCTGAGATACATTTTCTGAGATGACCCCAGACGACCCATCATCTACTACTTGCGGATTATCTGCCATTTGATTATCCTGAAATAAAGTTGATCAGTGTGTTGCGCATGAATTAAAGGAAATCTAAGTGTATAATATAAATAGGTAAATAACAAAAACGAGGTTATGAAATACAATGTTGATCAGATTATTCAAATAAGTCCAGGTCCGTTGCTCAGTATAACAAGAACGAGGTTTTATATTGGGAAAGAAAATTTAAATAAGCAATAGTGTGGCATGGAAACTTGTACCTAATAAAGGAAAATAAGCCATCAATTATTCGCCAATTGAACAATTAAATAGATCAAAATAAAACAAAACAAGTATGCCGACGAGTAGTTCAACCAGCAGCAGTGATCAATCTATCAAAATAGTTGTCATTTTACACCTCATTAATATGAAAACGTTATAGTTATAAGATATCAAGCTGCCTAGTTATAAATATACATAAAACTAATGAATTTACGAATTACAAGTTGCCAAGTAACTTCAACAACACTGTTCGATAGCAAATAGATTTACAAAGCTGTTAGATGCCTGAATATATGATGTATTTGTGTGTGTGTGTGTGTGTTTGTTGCTAAATAAACTTGTCCTGATTAGATTAGTTAGTTCCAGTTAGCCTTTTGAATAAATACAGTAATGGCAACAGATTCACTAGCATATGTATCAAAGAGTTACGGAATCATTAAATTTCCGCGTGAACATATTCGCAACAGAAATCAGTTTATGAATTCTAATTGCTCTGTCGTTCAGTGTTAAAGGATATAAAAGCTGCTTCAAAACTCATAAATAAATGCAGAATCGGGATTCAATCTTAAACAGCAAGGAAATACATAGAAAATAGGATTACCGATGTGTTGATTGAGCAGCGCTGCAGCGACGGCGAATGGCGGCGGCGGCAGAATTGGCTGTCGCGGCCGGGGCGGCGAGTTGGGATGAGGCGGGTAGGGTTTGGTTTGGTTTGGTTTGTGAGGTGAGGGGTGAGCAATTTTTTTTAATTAATATAGTTTTTAATGATGTAGGGCATGGACAGCCCAAACAATCAACATGACGGACCTAGTGGACCAGGGAACTTGGGCTCGATCTTATTGGGCTTTTACAAATAGACCTGAAATCACCATTTTTAAATTTATCAAAATTACTAATTTAAAAGTTAATTATAATTAACAGTAAATTATTTGTATTTCTTACCTCATCCCCCACTTTTCAAACCCATTTGCATTAATTGTTTGTAATAATCACTTCTCGACTCAGTAGTTCTTCTCACATTAATTGTTCAATCCCTTTCGAATTCCTATCTTACTACATTTATATAATAGTACAAAATCTAATAATGTTTAAAGAAGAATATATAACGTTTATTCTCATCGACTCCTTATGTTTCGAAATTAACTTACGGTTGATCAATGCTAACATTAAAACATAAATATTTTTATAGATACGTAACCAAACAATTGTCAAATATTTGATCTCTCATTTTATTATATATTTTATTTGTTAAGAACGTTTAGAAATGTTGAAAATGTTAAAATCGGTCGGTTATTAACCGTCGGTTAAAATAATCGACCAATTCTTAATCGTAACTGAATCGACGGTGAACCAATTAAGGTTACGGTTTAGGTCGGTTAACCAAACTGGGGGTTAACCGTTGTTTTTTTTTATTATTATTGAATTTAAAATTTTAAATAAAATTTGAATAATTGAGATAAATAAAAGAGAAAATTAAATAGAATTAGAATGAGATAATAGATGAGAACTTAAATAAAATTTGAATAATTGAATTTCTGAAGCAAAAATTTTTTAAAAAAAATATTTTTTTTAAAAGGACTCGATTTTAATTCTAATATTAATTTTAATTTCTAATATTAGAATTAACTTGCCTACGTATCTTTGTAGAGGAATCAAAGTCCACGTAGTTCGATTTTTTTTTTGAAAAAAAAATCAGTTTAAAAAAATGACTTGATTTTAATTCTAATATTAGAAACTAAAATTAAAAATCTTAACTTTTAAAATTAGAATCAACTTGCATACTTATCCTCGTAGAGGAATCAAAGTCCACTTAGTTCTTATACTTACCTTACTTACCTACGGTATTTGGATAGTGGAGGAGGCTCGTCTTCTTTTATTTGTCGTTGTCGTTGCTTCCCGAAGTGGTATCGTAATGGCCACACTCTACATTCATACAATTGTAGTTCTTATTCTCGTTTTTCAGCTTTGACCCAATCATTCATCAACATTTGATTTTCAAGATTTTTTGGCAATAAGTTTGACCGACGATCATCTAACTCAAAGCCTCCCGTGCTGAAGGCCTGTTCAACAGAAACTATTGAAACAGGAACGGCGAAAACCTCATTGGCAATTTTAGAGAGTGTAAGAAAAATAGTGGCCATTTTCGACCAAAATTGCACAAGATCGTAAGTCCCATCGAGCTTTTTCAGGATACTTCCCGATTCAAAAGCCCCTAATAACTTTCTAATTTCATTGTTCGACTGGCACTAACCCTTTGCCATTTTCGTTTAGTATTCTCAATCAACCTCGTATATGTGACTAGAGCTTGTCGAGAGTCTTTGAACAATGGTCTTACATTAGAAGTGGTGGGAGAAAGGGAAGTGACACATTAACATCACTAAAAGATTGATTGTATTCATGAAAAAGATGAATTAGCGATTGTTTTGCTTGGTGGCAAAAGTTAAGGGGCTAGAAATCTCAATATTTGATTTATAAAAAAAAGGTTTTAATGCTTTATAATAAACTTTAAGTAAATTTTCTAAACCTTCGAGCCGATAATATGGGTCTAAAATTTTTGCAATCAAAAAAAATCGGGAATGTAGAGAAAATATTTGACTCGTTTACTCAACATACTAACAATACATTCACACAATTTAGGCGAATCGAGTAATGAATTACTAATAAGTACAATTTGAATACATTGATCAAGAAATAGTGTGGAGGTACGATAATAAACACCGGATAAAGTAACGGTGGCGTCGTTCAAGTTTTTAAAAGGGACATCATATTATAACAATCATCCAATGCATTGGAAATAAAATGAAATCGACATCTTGATTTGCAAAAAATACACACATTAGTTCTCTATATTCAAAAGAATCATTAAGCAATTTATAAGTTGAGTTCCAACGATGTGGCACATCGGTTGATTTTTTGGATGCAAACCATTGTTTCGGCGATATTTACGTCATTTTTTTGCAACCGAATCATGCTTTGCAATATGAAATACCGCACTCCCAATCGCATCAGTTTTATATTTAAAATTAGTTAAACCATTTTGAACACATAAATTTAATATATGACAAATACATCTAACATAAAAAAATTTACCGCCAATAGAATGTTGACAAAAAACTTTTAAACTTTCTAAACTACCGTATTAGTTGCGAAATTATCAAATGAAGTTGAAGTTTTTTTACTACCGAATGATACTCGGATAAAATAGTTGATATTTTGCGCGAAATATTCAACGCGGTATGAGAGTTATTAAAATTTCTATATGCAATTAAATATTTTTGCAAAGTCCAAGAATTATCAACCCAATGACATATAATTCCCATATAATTATTATTATGAAAGGAATCCATCCAAACATCCGAACATATAGAAACATTATGAGACAAACTATCGAATATGGAAATCAAATTCAACTTATACTTACCAACCATTTTCAATATCGCGAGTAACTTTATTTCGTGAAATCTTAGTTAGAGATGTCAATCATTGTTCTAAAAATCGGCCTAGGCGGCCGCCTAGGCGCTCGGCGCCCTCGAACCGCCCACGATTTTTGAAAATTGGGCAGAAAAATCGTCGGAGGAATTCGGCGCCGCCTAGGCGCCCAAGTCGGCGCCTAGGCGCCAGGCAGTCCAATTTTTTATTTTTTTTTATCCAAGACGACGTCGTTTTGGTTTTAAATTTTTTTAAAGCCAATTCAATTGTTAACGGGCAAGAATTGGGACAGAATAGAACAGAAACAGAATGAAAACTCTTGCCCTTATTTAGTTATTTTGATTTTGTAATGTGTGCTATGGATTTATATTGTTTTGAACTTTGAATTGAACAATAGTTTTGAACTTGTGATCATTACTTTTAGTTTTGAATTGTCATATACTTTATTGTGTAGCAGGTAGTATGTTGAACTATTAAATGTTGGATGTAATGTTGTAAATTAGGGTATTTATTCTCGAATTCTAGGCCCCGCCTAGGCGCCTAGCGGCCGCCTAGCGATTTTTAGAACACTGATGTCAATATGACTTCGGCCTTTAGGGATGGCTCTAAAGAATCTCAAAACTGGCATAAATTTATAGACCCATATGACATCAGGGCTTTTTGGTTCGGCCCTAATCTGCCTTGGAGCTAACAAAGCTGGGTTGAGCTGTCTATGAGGGCTTTTTATTTTTATATATTATAATAAATCTCCATCCTCCTCTCTCTCTCTATATATATATATTTGTTTGTCTGTCTATCTATAATACTTTTTGTGTATGTGTGTTCATTTTATTACAATTCAACTATAAACTGTCTATCTATAATATTTTTTGTGTATGTGTGTTCATTTTATTACAATTCAACTATAAAATTAATTCAGGATGTTTAGCAAAACCCACCTTACATATAGATAAAAATTTTTAGAAGATGTTGTTATACTTAAATTACCAAAAAGACATGGACAAAATAATAAAAACACTCGCCGACAAAATATGTATTTCAAATGACTCTGGGCACAATATGGTGTTTCCAACACCATACCTGGTTGATCCTGCTAGTAGTCATATGCTTGCTTAAAGATTAAGTCATGCATGTCCCCTACTATCACAATATTAGAGGCGAAGGCATGCATATTTAAGGAAAGTCCAGGAATTTGTGATGGGACCAAATCTTGATCGGGACCCCTTCTTCACCTCATTTAATTTAGTTCTAAGTAGGTGCATTTTTTTTTGTTAAGAATCAGGGAAATACAGAGATTTGCCATGCCTTTGTGGTTTCTACAACAATGTATGAAGACCAAGCTTCTCGCAATTAAAATCTTGTACATCCGTCTGTGTAAGAGCTGATGAATCGTCTTCATGTCCGATTCCCTCCTCCATCAAGGTTCCAAGAAGATCCACCTTAGATTGGATGATCCAATAACAAAATTAGAAATTTATATATGCTAGGTACGAATCTTAAAATAAAGTATAAACCAATTTACATCTCTTCAAAACACAACAAATAATAATAATGGTTGCTTCTTCCTATTTCTTATCCTAACTGCAAGACCCCTCTCGCTCCACTAATCTTTTACCACCGCTCTGCATTCTTCGTTCCATGTTCTTTTAAACATGTACCGCAAATATTATATCCTATTGGGACAAAGTCTTTCCATAGACAATAGTGCTACATGTGGCAAGCATACACGTGATAGAAATCAAGACTACACTCAGTCATTTATTCCAAAGGCACAAACAATAAGCCATTCCAAACTTATACACCTATAATTCTCCCTTTGATATCTTTGTTAAATACCATCCAATGTCTCAACTATTTCCATTAATTGTGTTGCTAAAGATCGAGGGTTTCCATTCTTATTTAAAAGTTTCCTGGATTCCATTTGAGATTCAGTTTAAACACCTTTTATGATCTTGTCAAAAGCAAGCGAAATAAGGCATTTCTTTTTTCTGATTTGCTAAAATAGATATTTTGTCTAAATTCCGTTGAAACACCTTTTTTTTAAAACTAATACATCTTTTGCGGTCATTTGAGTGTCACAATATGTGTTTCAAATGACTCTAGGCACAATTTGGTGTTTCCAACACCATACCTGGTTGATCCTGCCAGTAGTCATATACTTGCTCAAAGATTAAGCCATGCATGTGCCCTAATATCACAATATTAGAGGCGAAGGCATGCATATTTAAGGGAAGTTCAGGAAATTGTGATGAGACCAAATTTTTATCGGGACCCTTCACCTCATTTAATTTAGTTCCAAGTAGGTGCATTTTTTTTTGTTAAGAATCAGGGAAATACAGAGATTTTGCCATGCCTTTGTGGTTCCGCAACAATGTTTGAAGAACAAGCTTCTCGCAATCAAAATCTTGTATTGCCGTCTGTGTAAGAGCAGATGAATCGTCTTCATATCCAATTCCCTCCTCCATCAAGGTTCTAAGAAGATCCACCTTTGCAAGGATGGGCCAATAACTTTGATTCACCTATGCAAGGTTACATGTGATATATCCTGAGAAGGTATATCAATTTTCAAATCAGCAATAGATGGACTGGGAGCCCCATTGGCATGCAAATGTTTTTTGGAAAATCATTAGTAAATAAATTCCAGTTTTCTTTAGAACATGATCGCTTATCATTTGTTAGCACGACTAGCTACTGGAGTTGTCACGTGACACGTGGCTTTTTGCAATGGCATGGGACCGAATGATTTTTTGCGAAATATTTAGGATTCCACACAATAGTACTAATATGGAGTGCACGGGATGATAGGGGTGTATATTGTCCATGCCAAAATAGTTGGGGGCAGATTGGGGCTACATGGATATGCTAAAGTACGAGCGCATCTCGTATCTCATGTTAACTTTTTGATAAATACTCATGTTAGAGCTGTGTAATTTACTACCATCAGCGACTTATGTAGTACTCCAGTTTTTTTTTTTATTCTAGTTTTGGATGTTTTAAATTGTTCCGTTAAACTTTTTGAAGGAGATTGAAAATGATCAATGTAAGTTTTTGTTTTCTATAAAAAGTATGAACTATCAAATGGTGTGATAAAAGAGGAATAATATGTTGATGGTGTGGTAAAAAGGAAGAAGATGGTTTAAGTTTTGAACCTTTTTGACAAATCATCTTTGGGTAAGACTGGCTATAGGGCATCACTACTAGTGTGTTCGAGAATAACATTATAAACACTGATGCAGTCGATCCATGTGTGTGAGAGCATATATAGAACAATAACTCACAAAGATATATATAATAATAATTTTTTAGCTCTTACCCACTAAGTGAAATCCCTAAACTTTACAAAAACCATGAATGTAGTATAGCAGACACACCATATTAGTAAATCACAACGGGAGAAAAGATAAAAAGCGTGGCACCACAGACCCAAAACCAAATAAATAAGTAAAATGAGAAAATGAAGAATCACGTTCATTTATGACATATATATCAACTTATAAGCTTGTTTTCAGTCTAAAACCCCAAAACATATTTCCCAAGAATCTACTTTCCAAAGTATTATATCAGCTAACAAGTTCATAATTATAACTTGACTCATTACGAAAATGATACATCAGCCATCATAAACATTATTTACCTTCATACATATGTGTCTAATCAAGATACACAAAGCATATTATAAACTTATTTACCAATCAGATAGCGTAAAATAAATAATGAAATAATTAAATTCTGATGGGAACTGTCGACTCAATTAACCACATAAGAATTACAATGATGATGATTATACCATTATATAATAGATAGAGATTTTTTTTCGATAAAAATGCATAACCAGAAATAAAATGTACACCACCAAATTCTCTTGCTTTATTTCAGAAATTAACATCCACCAAAATTTATAGAATGAGAAGAAAGAAAGAAAGAAATATTTTGAGAGAGCTTTTATTACTTAATAATCTACACCATTGAAATTCCCTTTAAAAATACTACATAATGATCAAGTAACAGGATCCATTTGTACTACATCAATCTCAACCACCGCATTTACAAAATCTGGTCTTAATTTTAGACAAAAACTATATGTGAACAAGCAATCAATCTATCCTAGTGCATATGTTGAAATAAGATTTCCCACATAATTACATAGGACGACACATCAGTGGAGAAATTATGAGAACTCAACTAAATTTGTTCCAACTATCAGTTACAGAATCTGCTTGAGGCAAGTCTATGGCTGCAGCATGATCAACCCACTGAAATGGTGAACAAAAATATGCATTAGAAGTGAATAAAAGGATGCAATTAATTTTTTTTAAATATAAATACTTACATGTGGAGACATGACATTAACAACCGCTTTTAATTGTTAAATGTCATCGACTTTCGTGCCATCTCTTAGTCCATAATTCGTTTGAAGCCTAATATGTTCGTTGATCTCACCGATCATATATGGATGCTTTTTGGAGTAAATTAAAACTTTAGAAATACTCAAACAATTGTGTATGTAAGCATCATGGTATTCATTGATGCGGTACCAGGTTAAAAACTGTCAAGTATATCATACATCATAATTTTGAAGCGCGTACATTCCGAAAACGTGATGGCTACAGCCGATAGATTTGTGGCTTTCTAGGCGCGAGTGATTAAATCCTTCTTCCTTGACTTAGTAACCTTGGAGAGCTGAGATACAACAACTTGAAGTTGGAATACACCCACTGTGGTACCTATCAGTGGAAGACATTTATAGTTACTTTCCAAATCGAGCTTCGTCGATGATGGAATTGAACTAAGTCCTTGAACTTAAACCAACCTTTAAGATTTAAAAAGCCTATGAAATAAAGATCACACATCCTGAATATAAAGGTTTCCCACTCTCATGTTTTATTATACAACACAATATTCTAGAATTTTCTAACATCTTTAGCCAGTATGCGAATGTTTGGGAGATAGATTTCTTCTACAATTTTCTCACTACAAGTTTTATCAAATCCTCATAAAGTACCTTGCAACGTTTAAAGACTAATTCATCATCATTGTAAGAAGAAAAAAGAGAAGATAGAGGAGATAGAGTAGAGAGAGAAGAAAAAAGAAAAGTCCTGGACATTAAAATAACTACAAGGTTTATGAGAAGGACATAAACCTCATCATGAAATAGAGAAAAGACATTGAGTTGGAGGAAGTCGAGTTGAAAGCTCAGTGGGAGGAAGTCCTAAAAAAGAGAGAAGACACCTAGTGGTTGGAAGCCTAGTTTTTGAAAGCCCAAATAGGAGGAAGCCCGGTTGGAGAATGCTCTGTTGAAAGACAATTTGGAGGAAGCCTAGTTGGACAATTACTAGTTGAAAGACAAGTTGGATAAAGGCAAAGCTTGAAAGAAGATGAAGTAGCCCCAAAACTTAATCAAGCATTCAGTCATGAGTTCAATTGTTGAAATTTTGTGTTTAGTTATACTCAACGGAAGACCTCATCATATTAAAGGAGCGCAAAACATTAAAAAAGTGATTACAAAAAGGTTGGTTCCCTCGACTTGCTAGAAAATCATCTTGAGGTTCTTGGCTTCTTCCGATTGAATGATGGAGGAGGAGGTTGATACAAGAATGAAAGAGGAGTCGAATGAAGTTGACACTAAAATGGAAGAAGAGTCGGAGGAAGTTGACACAAAAGCAGAGGAAGTCGTGGGTCCTCGTGGGAGATTTTATTTCCACAATAATAGCTTAATTGCCGTGTTTGAGCTCTTAACTCCCTAAATCTGATTTTTTTAAAGAAGCTGGAAATGTTATTCTTAGCTTTCTTGCCACTATTTGAGAGTCTAAAGAATTTTGAGATATATCTCCACAATGGAGATAAGTCTAATTCTATAAATTTATATTTAAGCCATGAGAATTTGTATTTATTGGGTATTCTGAATTCAAGCGAGATGTATGAATTTCACCACAATTCAAGAGAACCTAAACACCTTCCTGTAGCGAGCCCACTTGAGTTTGGCGAAGGATAACCAACCATGTCTGATGCTGCCCAAAACACCACATACTCTGATACAATTAACAAAAAGAAAAGGAGAAAGGAAAATAATAATTTAAATGCTAGTCTTCCACTCATCAAAAAAAAAACTCATGGAAGCTTTTAATAAATTATAGGAAAATACAATAAGCTTTTGTGGAGGCGTTACTTACCATCGTGAGAACATTTTCTGAGTTATTAAGGTTTGACATCATTTTGTATAAGGAAAGATTATGATGATGTTCCTCCTCATCAGCTCGGGCCTGAAATTATTCAAATGTTGAAGGCCTAAAAACACAATATTAGGTTTTTGAGAATTACAAATAAAAATCCAAGTCATCCATGCTTTTGACCTATAGAAGAAAAACTACAAGATTATGTGGAAATGACTACTGCCGAAC
Source organism: Phtheirospermum japonicum (assembly GCA_014905375.1). NCBI lineage: Eukaryota > Viridiplantae > Streptophyta > Magnoliopsida > Lamiales > Orobanchaceae > Phtheirospermum > Phtheirospermum japonicum. Next base: position 444,421 of record BMAC01000697.1, on the reverse strand, counting down.
GTGGGATGTTGAAGAATAAATATTGCAAACCTTTCAAACTAGATGGAGAGACAAAAGAGAAAAATGAGAAAGAGGAGAAGAGAAAAGATAGATGAAGAAGACCTCAAATACAAACACGTTAGAGAAATTAGAGATTATTTTAAGGAGAAAGAAGACGCCCAGTTGGAAGCCCAGGGCAAGTGCTTGGAAGAAGATCCCCGATTGAATGAAGAAGCCTAAGGCTTGAAAGAAGATGTTGAAGCCCATATGAATAGTGAAGAGTTTTTGTATTTTGTGCTATTTTTTCTCTCAGATATTCAATTCTTGATTTTAACGCAACGTCTCTCGAATTAGCAATTGACATGTCTCTTGAATTATAAATTTGCGAATGAGTGCCTTCTACTTTTGATTGTTTTTCAGTGAATCAAAATTGGAAAACACTGAGATCAACAATAACAAAAAAAAGTATAAACTAATTCACACTCTCCTTTCTTTAAATGCCGTATCCCCCTCTCCAGTCATGGTTTATTATTATTATTATTATTTGAAAAACTAAAACATCCTTTGCGATCATGTGAGTATCACAATTAAGATGTTTTTTAGATAACTCTAGGTAGAATCTGGTGTTTCCAACACCACATCTGGTTGATCATCTCAGTAGTTATATTATTGTCTCAAAGATTAAGCAGATAAGAGTCTTTAAACAATCATAAAATTTTGTCCTAAGCAACAGTCGATAACATAAAATATTGTTCACTTGTTGGGGATTAGGGTATTGCTTGTGTGTTATCTTTAGATTCTGATATATTGATTAAGGTGAAACTTCAATCTCTGAACATTATTGATCTTATTCTATGTGAGCTTCGAAACATGAGTCAAAAAAGATTTTGGGTGATGGTCCAGGCTCATGGTCTGCAAATGTTATCGTCTTTCACCATCACTTTTTGTAGGAGAATAATGGATTTGAGACTTGAAGCAGTGGTAAGAGGCTATACTAACATGAAACACATGTGTCTCCGTAAGTGTTGTTTCGTATCGGACAACGGGCTTGTAGCTTTTGCCAAAAGCCGTTAGCTCTCTCGTTAGTTTTCTATTGGAGGAGTGCAATAGGATCACCGACTCATGATTTTAACTGCTCTTTCAAGCTATATTTCTAAAGTGAAGTCCGTTTCAATGGTTAAGTACATGGAAATTAAGAATTTGTCTACATAATCTCCAATGCTTTCTTTGTGTGAATCTCTTAGATGTTTATGTATCCGAAGCTGCCTTGGATTTGGAAATATTGGATTGGGTATGATTGGTAATCTATGTCCACAACTCCATCACTTAGATCTGAGCAACTTTTTAGAATCACAGATGTCGAGCTTCTCCCACTTCCGAGATTTATTAAGGTTAATCTCAATGACTGCGTGATTTCGACCGATGAAGTTGTATTATCTTTGTCTAAGTTACATGGCGAAACACTTGGATTGCTAAATCTTGATGATTACTAGAAGATCAATGATAACAGCTTTGCAGCACTTGTTGACAAACATACCTTGCTCAATGACCTTAATGTATTAGCTTTGCAGCACTTGTTGACAACTATCCCTTGATCAATGACCTTAATGTATTTAGGTGTTCGATAATCGACTTTGGTATCGTTGCTAAGTCATATGGAATACAATCCATCTGCAGATCCTTTCCTTGTCATACTGCATAATGGTATCAAATAAGAGTGTGCCTGCTCTTGTATTTTTTGGGAAAGTCGCTCGTAGATTTGAATCCCCAACATTACAATTTCATTAATTGTAGCATTATCGAGTTGTTGACTGGGAACTTGTGGAGATGTGATATTCTTTCTTGAGTCGGTTAAACGGGTATCTTCATAGTTATGGTATTTTCTTCCCCCGTGCATGAGTAGCTCTTTGCGGCTCACTTGACTTGGTTGTTTTCTGTTAGAGATGAAGGCGGATCAGTTTTTTTTCTTCCTCAAAACATTTTTTGCAAGCTTCTTTATAATTTACAAGCCTGTCACAACCCTATTATATTTCTATTAATTCAAAAGGGTTGTCTGTTTGACTGTCTTTGGTTTCTTGAGAAAACAATTATCCGATCTTGCTTTTGGGCTTTTTCTCCTTCTGGGGCCTTTGATTTCTTGAGAAAACAGTTACATGTTCTTGTTTTTAGGCTTTCTCCCCTTCTGGTGCCTCTATTTCACTCAAGCTCCAAGAGTTCTAAGTTACTTATGCTTTGTGTGTTGTGTTCTAAAACGTCGTGTCAAAATAAATTCATTGCTAGTTTCACTTCTATGTTCGCTAATGTTTGTCAAACTCCTTAAAAGTGTTTAAAACATGTATCCAGAATAAGTGGGTGGTAGTCGTTCATAGAGTTATTTGTGGGTATGGTTGTCCATGACTTAAGACTTGAACATAAATAACTTTTAGTATATTATTGTTGTCATGACAACCTTCTATGGTTGTGTTATTTATTTCTTTTTGCCTGGTCCAGGAGTTTTTATAGGGTTTTGTAATCATATATGTGCTGGTTGCCTGATCTCATTAATAACTAGTAATTACCTCATTTTTATGTAATAAATAAACTGTGCTTGTGTTTAATAAAAGTATGAACTAATTCATGCCAGGCTCAGTAGTGTGAACATGTAACCCAGTGAATACCTTGCTAAAACAAAGACTAACATTACATCCCTCTTCATCCAAATCAAGAAAGAGATTGGTGTATATTTGTTTCACGACATTGAATTAGAAAGTTTCATAAAGAAGAAAATGTACATTGGTTCCTATTTGAAATATGGAAGCCTCTGCAAAAGCCTCAGAACCAACATAAGATGAAATATGAAAGCCTCTACTTAGTATTCGACTTGACTTGGTGGTAATTTCTTACTAGTTGTAAATTACTTACAAGGTATTCGATTTAGTTGTATGGTTGTGATGAACTTTATTAGAGACGACTAATATTGTATGGGTGTTTTCAACTTGGTTGTACGGTTGTGAATTTGATTAGAGGCGTCTAATGTTTTTATGGATGCTTCTTTTCTTTAAAAAAAAGTATGAACTAATTCACGAAGTCCATTTTGGGCATCAGGGTGCCCCCTCCCCCCTTCTCATCATATTAAAGGAGCGCAAAACATATATAAAATTTAGAGGGTTACAAAAAGGTTATAGTTCTCTCGCCTCTGCTTAGATAATCATCTTGAGGTTCTTGGCTCTTCTGATTGAATGGCGGCAGAGGAAATTGACTTTATAATACAGGATGAATCGAAGTAAGTTGACACTTAAATAGAAGAGGAATCGAAAAAGCTAACACGAAATGGAAGAATGTCCTAGCCCTTGTCAGAGATTTTATTTCCACATAAATAACCCGATTGACGTGTTTGTGCTTCTAATTCTCTTCATCCATATTATTTTTAAATGTGGAAATGTTATTCTTGGCTTTCCCGCCACTTTTCGATGGTCTAAAAGATATCTTGAGATACATTTTCACAATGGAACTAAGTTTGATTCTATAAGTTTATATTTAAGACTTGAGAATTTGTATTTTTTTATGGGGTATTATTAACTCAAGTGAGATGTATAAGTTTCAACGCAATTCAGAAAAATCAAAACAGTTGTGTGATGTTGCCCAAAATATCGTATACTCTTATCTAATTAATAAGAAGAAAAGGGGAAAGGATAATAATAATAATAATAATAATAATAATAATAATAATAATAATAATAATAATAATAATAATAATAATAATAATAATAATAATAATAATGCTAGTTTTCCAACAAAAGAAAATCGAAGCTTTTACTAAATTACATGGAAAATACAACAAATGGGATTTTGCGGAGGCTCTACTTACCATCACGATGACATTTTGGGAGTCGTTAAGGTTTGACACTGTTTTGTATCAAATTAAGAAGAATTGCGATATTGTTCCTCCTCGTGGGCTTGGGCCTGAAACTATTCCGACATTGAAAGTCTGGTAATACAACAACGGATTTTTGGAAATTGCAAATGAAAATTCTAGTCATCCATGCTTTTGACATATGAAATAAAATATAATATTATGTGAAAATGACTACTGTTGAACTTGGGATGTTGAAGTATAAATATTGCTAGCCCTGCAATCTACATGGTGATCATGGTGACGATGTGGAAGAGACAAAATAAGAAAAAGATAAAAGAAAAGAAAAAGAGAAAATAGACTAATGCCTCAAACATAAACACATTAGAAAACTTATAAATTATTTTAAGGAGAAAGAAGAAGCCCAGATGGAAGCTCATAGCAAGTGCTTGGAATAAGAAGCCCATGGCAAGTGCTTGGAATTAGAACTCCAATTGAATGAAGAAGCTCGGATGAAAGAAGAATTGATTTTAATAACGAAGAGTTTTAGTATTCTGTGCTAATTTGTCTCTCAAGCATTCAACTCTTGATTTTTAATGCAATATCTTTTGAATTAGCGATTTGCATAAAAAGAGTGACTTTACTTCCGATTGTTTTTCATTGAATCAAAATTGAAAAACAATAAGATAAAAAAAATTCACACTTTGCTTTCTTTACCTGAAATATTCCCCTCTCGAGTCATGGCTTCTTCTTCATAGACATTGTGACGTTTATCCTTGTGTACGCAAAAATGTATATGCTTGTTCCAAGTTTGGAACTAGGAATGAACATCCACAATTCACATTCTTCTATTGCCTTAGGGTCGAGGATTTTGAGAACTCAAACTTGAATAGTCTACTATGTTTGTAATACATATAAGACTAAAGTGAACATATTCCTTTAGAAGTTTTATACATTTAAGTTTAATATTAATTAAGAGTTGTATAAGTATAAGGATATGTATGGTTATTTTATCTCTAAAATTTATTTTGTCTAAATATTATTTTTAACTTCTTGTTAAGTATAGTAAATATTAATTATTTAGGAAATGTTAGGATCTAATTCTCTTTCTTGCCAAGTATATTAATTACCCTGTATATAATCAGAATTAAATTAGGATGTAATCCTCCTTCGTGTATTGCAAGTTATTGATTTATTAGGAATCATAGATTTTATCTTATTTTCTAATTAATGTGATTTACTTACAATAAATTATGTATAAATTATTTTCTTATTTTGTAGGTCACTTTTACGAAAAAATATGTATATATAAAGATGATGGCTTGTTTTACAACTTGAACACTGAGATACCATGAATTATAGAGATAAAAGATCAAGAGTTGAGAGTGTTTTATTTGATTAACCCGTGTGCTAACACCATCACCAACATCCTTTTAAAGAATTATCTTTCTTCCATCTTTTGGTTTTAATAAAACCAAATCCTGGAGATTGTTTTTATATCTTCAAGTGTAATCATTGATATACATATTTTTGTAAAATTATTTTGATATGAGGCACGATTATACAATTTTTTTCCTTTTAAAACCATGTATTTTGTTATTTTTGATTTCGCTATTATTTATTTACATTCCATACAAAACACATTTGATTTGTTTGAGTATTTTATTTATTAATAAAAATTAACGAATTCAGAAATCGCAATTCTTTTAAAAATTAACAATTGATAATTACTATAAACATGAGGGAAGAAAGAGAGGATTGCAATTCTTTCAAAAATTAATAATTGATAATTACTATAAACATGAGGGTGGAAATAAAAGAGGGGATATTTTTAGGGGAAATTACCATTTAGTGACAAAACCAAACTTGTATCTACAATTTAATCTTTTAATTAGATTCGTCCCATATAGGCCAAATTAATATTATTAATTAATAAATGGTAGATAGGAATGAACTGTACCACCCCTAAATAAACTCACTACGCCAAAAAAGTCTGAAATGCATTATATATTTACATCGCATAGCGCTTTTATTATAAAGCGCTATCTGAATGTATGCACATTTTTTAAAGAACGATTTATATAGAAAGCGCTATGCTAACAACTGTTTTTATATAGCGCTTAAAACATGAAGTGCTGTCTAATAAATCAGTAAGTATTAGATAGCGATATAAAGAAGCGCTATCTAATTAAATTTATTAGATAGCATTTTGGTTACAAAGCATTGCCTGAAGTCACCCACGCCTTAAAATTCGGTATACAATAGCGTATAAATGTTGTTACTTGAGTATAAATGTTGTTACTTGAAATATGCTGGCTTTTCCATCATCCAACGAAAGTTTTTTTCCCTCTCTCCGCAGAGTCCGGTTTTGAAAAACCCTCCTCCACCGCTAGCCACCGCCATAACCATCGCCGTTGCCTTAAGCCTTGAATTGTGGTAAGATTTGTCTCTCCTCCTCTCATCTCTTCTTTTCTATTTTATGCTTTTTTTTCGAAGATTAATAAACCAGATTTCGATTTCCCTAACAATCTCATTTCCTGAATACTGTTAATATTCATAATCACGGAATTTCTGCATTTTGTAGATCTGTTTCTTTGATGTTTTTTCCTTTTTTCTTTCCTTCAGAAAAAAGAACTGTGAGAGAAATTTCTTCATAGAATGAATGCTTTTTTATTATTTTTTTTATTATTTTTTCCAATTGATTGAAATTGCCCAAATTGTCGATTTCTGTCTCCAAATGGTTGGCAATTGAACTGTGGAGGAGTAAATAGATGATGCGAAGGACGAGTTCGCAGAAATTTCATCACAGATGGAAGTGGAAGCTATTCGTGATGCTTTTGCTGGCATTTTCTTTCGCGAGTTTTGTGCTAATTGAATCACAACACATCAGAGTCCAAATGCTGAATTTAATATCTCCGTCGTCGATTCCGAAGCCAAAAATTGCCTTTCTTTTCATCGCAAGGAATCGGATCCCACTTGACATCGTTTGGGATGTGTTTTTTTTTTTGGGTAATTTCTAAGTGTTTTTCTTATAATTGCTACATTTGTAGGTTTTTGTTAGGTCATTAATTGCCTGTTTACTATTTTAGATTCGAATTTTATTTTCTCTTCCTATTCTGTTTTTGGCAGCATGACAAGTGACGTCCTGTTTTTAGCTAATAGCATTGATTACTTTTGGATTTATGAGCAATTTTAATGGAAATATGATCTATTCCTTTAGTAGTATACTTGATAATATGTCTTTGGTGTTCCATTGTTCCTTACTATTTTTAGGAGTAAAGTTTCGGTCATATCGCCACTATATCATCATATTGAAATCTAAAACTAGCATTTTATAATATCTGATTCATGCCAAGGGAATGCTTATGTTGTTTTGTAGGGTGATGTTGAGGATAGATTTTCGGTTTAAGTTCATTCAAGGCCAGGGTTCTTGTTAAATGCGACAACAACAAGATCAACATATTTTTTAAACCGCCAAATTAATGATAGTGTAAAGGTTTGTTTCTAATTGAAGAGCTGTTAAATTAATTTTATTTTGAGTCTAGGAATAAAAATTTTCTCTGTGCTGCAATTGATATCCAGGTAGATTGGGGAGAAGCTAGCATGATCCTGGCTGAACGTATGTTGCTTAAAAACGCATTAATTGATCGTTTTAATGAACGCTTCATTTTCCTCTCAGAAAGGTGAAAATCTAATCTTGCTTATAGTTATAATAATCGTTTTGCATTTCTGGAATTCTGAAATAAAACTTGTCTGATTGTAATAAAAGTCTGAAATTCTCATTTATTATTCTCATTCTCCTGCGGATTGTTTAACTGATATTCTTTATTGTTTTTGTCATGTTACAGATGCATACCTTTGTATAATTTCTGTTACATATACGAATATATGATGTCTGCGTCAACTAGATTTGTGGATAGATTAGTGAGGATGTAACTCATTGTTTTATTTAGCATAATGATTATCATCTGAAGTATCCAATACTTTGATTACCGAGCTTTGGGATATATTTCTGACGAAAGTTTTTTCAGTCTTACCGTTTCACTGTTCTTTGTAAACTTTTATCATCTTTAGAAAAATTTCTGATTCTCACCTAATCTGTTGTTCATTGAGAGCAATAATGGAAGCAGCTTTACTGACAAAAAATGATGATTGATACAATCCAAAAATGCATCCAGTCATTTCCGTTGAAAACTGGAGGAAAGGATCTCAGGTAACATCTTCTTTTTTTTAAATTAAATTTAATTTGAAAACCAGAGTAAAAATAGTTTGGAAATAGCCTCACATAATGTAAAATGGGTCGTATAGAAGAGAACGAATTTCGTGCTGTACCCAGTTTTAGTGTGCTATCTTTGTGTTTCGTTTTCGCAGTGGGTTGTTCTGACCATAAAGCATGCCGAGATTGTAGTTCAAGACGACACAGTGTACCCTATGTTTGAGCAGCATTGCAAGGCAAGTTTTATGATCAAGAGATTATTTATTTTGTAATGAGTTACAACGACGATTGGTGTAGAAGTGCATCCACTTGACTTCACCAAAAACTATGGGAAGATAAGATTTTATTGTTGGGATACTGCTGGGCAGGAGAAGTTTGGTGGACTCCGGGATGGTTATTAGTAAGTTTTCTCATCTATTTCCCTTTTTCTTTCTATTTATTGGTTTTTTTTTTTTTTGAAACTCGCTGAAAATGAAACAATTATGGATAAACATAGCTATTTAATGAGCTATGTAAAAATCTTCATACAAGATCGTCTATTTCTCTTACATCATCAGGGTAGTATCGCTACATCATACATCCCAAATATGTATAGAGCTTGCAGGTATAAAATAATTATAATACCTGTAAAGTTGTAATGCTGATAACTGACACTAAGACGAGATCTTAAAACTATTTGCATGTAAAATAACATTCAAATGAGACCCTAGTGGAACAACATGCCCCGAACGGCAGAAAATATAATTAAGCTACAACTGTAAAACTAACCTCCGAAATTGAATCTAATATGGCAACTCCTGAAAATAATTACCATGATAAACTAATTCCCTGAGTGTCAAAACTCAACTCCTGTACATTTTGCGTCGAAGAACAGAGCTACGGGAATGTATAATTGCAGCAGCAATAACAAAAGACTGTAAACTTGACAGTGTCGATTGGAAATGGATATAATACAAACCCTCGCGAAAACTCATCAGTTTCATGATCGGCGCATTTTGTTTAAAACCTTGCGCAAAGAGATCAACCGAGCTACATTCCACAGAATTATCAGCCCGGGATTTGAGAATTGTTAGCGGACAACCTATATCCCATCCCCCACAGTCACAACGCCCGCCGGATATCCACCTCTCGGTAAGGCCCGATGGGCCACCCCCTCTGGTTCTCGGCCCACCGTGAAAGCCTGCGAGAATTATAACGTCCATGCTAGTCGAGCATTCTGACCGCAGCGAGGTCTCTGGAGATGGTCTCTTAAGAAAATTCAATCCCCACCCCCCAAGTCGAGCCTCGTTCTGATTTTCACGAACCTCTTTCACAATAATAGCTGCCAGCTCAAGATTTGGCGATAAATCAAGAGAATCGTTATCCGAACGAGTATCTTCTAGAAGCCTGGAATTGGATCTCTGCTCGTGAGAGTGAGTTGGCTTGAAAATATCCACAACCTTCTTTTTCAGTCTCTTGTTCTTTCCAACCACGTGATTGGTGGTAATTTCGCTCGAAGCTGATAGAGCAAACCGAGTCTCTCTGATTTCTGAATTATAAGAAGAGAGTTTAACCAAAGTAGATACGGGCATCTTAGTAATGGTTTCCATCTCGAGCTCGTGAACATCACATACTTTTTTCTTGATGTTGTTACTCGAATGGAAAGTGTAAATGTAATCCGAACCTTTTTTACCATTCGACAACTCAATCTTTGACAATTTGGCCACATAAACCTCATTTTTACTATCCATGGTAAAAACATGGCTGGGGAGCCCGTTTCTCCACGTACACTGCAATGTTCCTTGAAATGACAAACCGTAAGCAGAAGATGACAACGACCGATCGGAGCAACTCGAGCTTGTGCTCGAAATAGAAGAATCTCGTTTATGCGTAGGTTCGGGTAAATATATATGATCAAATAAATTTACGTCAAATGTTGATCATTGTCTGGCTACCGGAGACAGTGCCGATAGTCCAGTCACCATATGGATATTCAATAGCTAATTCAGCCATATTACTCGAACTCTCGATCACGGCTAAATTACCCACGTTTGAGGTGAAATTCTACGAAGCGGCTCTTAGTGCACAGTTACGAATCGATTTGAGGCAACGTAGAACGTACTTCTCATCGAGGGTAGTGATATGTTTGGGGATACTATTGCACAGGCCATGAATGTTTCGAATGAACAGCTTGTTTCTAATTGACCGTCGAATGTCTAATATAAAAGGTTTTCTAGGATTTAGATTTTTTTGGTATTTTTCCAACACTAGAGTTTCATCGTTTGAGTCTTTACTCTCTCCGTTTCGAGCATCATTTCTCAGGTTTGTACTTGTACTTTCCATTCTCCAGATCGACGGGATAATAAATACATTAAGGAAGAAATAAAAGTAGTGCCATGTCGATTTCAGCTTCTGTTATTACTCCCAAGCAAACTGAATATTGTGAACAGTTGGTAGAATTTTGTCTTCGGAAAACTTGTTGGGTATATGCTCATAATAATATTCTTGTTTTGTCCTTTTTTTTTCTTTTTTTTTAATGTGTTTGTTCATGAGAAACATAATTTTCTTTTGCAGGGTCGCTGAAGTCCAAATTTCTTTAGTTATCGTATGCAAAGTTAGATTTTGAGACTTCTTCTTCCATATTTACATTGTTGATACATCTTTCTTTCACCATCTATAAAATGATTTGTAATGTGTAATTTCTTTGCTTGTATCTCCATTCCTCCTGTTTGGAAATCATATTGAGTTGATTGGTTTGGGTTTGAGATTTATTTTTGTTGTGTTTATTTGGTGAATTGCTAATTTTTCTATTTTTCTTAATTTTGTTGTGTTTAATTGGTTTGGGTTTGAGATTTATTTTTGTTGTGTTTATTTGGTGAATTGCTAATTTTTCTATT
>BMAC01000697.1:401294-415844 GCA_014905375.1 Phtheirospermum japonicum | reverse complement strand
AAGTAATTAATTGGGCAGCATTATTCTCATTTACCACTTCAATTTATTTATTTATTTATTTATGCATGGATAATTGAGTTTACCTGATGACAATGCGCGTCTAACAGAGGGAAAATTAAAAAAGAAAAGAAAAGAGAGATTATTTATACTTACCAAGCTCCTTCAAAGTCGAAGGAAGAGGGCCTTTGGATGAGGACGAAACCCAAAACCTGCTCGTAAAATTGGACGGATTTTCGGACAGATTTACAAACATAGGAGACGTGGTTCAGCGACAACAGAGGCAAATCCCGTACAATTTTATTGTTATTATTTGACAATGCTAATGACTTGCCCAACATTCTCTAACCTCCCTCAATATCCATCTCTTTCCCATTTCTCCTTCTAAAATGATGAGTTAATTAAGTAATTTGTTCCGTGTGTGTGTTGAATGAAATGTGTGATTTGGGATGTGCTTAGATATGGAGTTGCGCGTATATATATATATAAGGAAGGGGAAGGTACAATTATTGATCCCACATGTACATATTTTTTGTGCCAAGCTGGGGCTCAAATATCTGACTCAATCCGACGTGACTTACACGTGATCCACTCCAACAATGGCAGCTACGATCTTATCCACCGACGCTATCAAACTTCTAAATAACATAAATCATCAAGGGTAAGAATAAAGATTTGAGTATTTCGTAATTATCATAATATACCAAAAGTATTATTAAATGATTTTTGCCATTTATTATGGCGCTGCGATGCTTTAAATTATACGCGGATAAATATTTATATTTTATTTTATATATCAAAATAACGATGTTATATATTGATTTTTACGTAATATATATGATATTTTAATTTGTTATTTATTACATTATATTTTTTTTATGTAATATATCTGCAATATTCGAATTCGATAGTTATTTATCATTTAATAAATGTCATTAAATCAGTTTATGATTTTTATATTAGAAAAAATTCTCTTATACTATTAAAACATAAAAACAATTCTCATATAGTTCAATAACTCTTTTTATTCCCATATAAGCCAAAAACTTCCCATTTAATCAATAAATACATTTAAATTGTCAAAACTAACCCTACACCTAAAACTCTTATACACTAACCCTACCAATCAGAAACCACCTCATCCCAAACTCTGCCCCTCAGCCCCTGTTTACCCTTTTTCCCCTCTCTGAAATTGACTACGCCAGAACTACATTGAAAACCAACTTCTTCATTAATCACTCAGGCGCCTAACATCTTAATCGTCGAAAGAGGAAATCGAGGCAGGCGACAGCCATAAGGTCCAAGGCTGTGCGTCCGCCGCCTCATCTGTTTCCCCTCTATTGCCGCAGCGAACCTAGATGGCGGTGTAACACTACAAAAAAAATATTGCCGCAGCGAACTAGATGGCGGGTGTAACACTACAAAAAAAATCCGGCAATTCTGGCGGATATGCTGACGGGCAAAAAACCGTCAACAATGCTGGCGGAAATACTGACGGATGAAAATGCTGGCGGGTTTGCTGGCGGCCATGGCCGTCAGCATATATACCCGTCAGTATCCCCTCAGGGAAAGAGCGGGAAACTATCCCGCTTAATTATCCTGACGGCCTTGCCCGTCAGGATATAATTTTTAATTAAAAAAAAAAATATATGCTGACGGCCCTTGCCCGTCAGAATTATTAAAAAAAAAAAAAAGCTGACGGGCAAGCCGTCAGCAATTTATTTAAAATATAATTTATAATATTATAATTATAATACATATAAAATAATATTATATATTTATAATTTAATTTATTATTTATAAAATATAATATAATATAATAATTATATATTTATAAATAATATTATATATTTATGAAAATAATATATTATTATTAATATACAATATAATAATAAATATATATTTCAAATAATATATATTTATAATTATTTATATATAAATATAATATATATATATATATATATTTATAATAATATTATGCATTTATATATTATTATTCATAAATATAATCTACATTTATAAATATAATATAATTAATTATAATTATACTTATAACTTAATTTATATATCTAATATATATTAAAAGTATATAATCTTTCACATGTAATCGACTTGGCGAGACGGTAACACCACTCCTCTATTTGCAAGAGGTCTGGGGTTCGAATCCCACCCATGCCACATGTGGGGAATTAAATTAACACAGGTTGGGTTGTGGGTTGGGCTCCTGCGGGTTGCGCTAGGCCCGCCCAATTTTTTTTTTATAATATTTTAAAAATGCTGACGGGCTTGACCCGCCAGCAATACTGACGAGCTGGCCCGTCAGCATTTATAAAATTAAAAAAAAAAAAAGGGAAAAATACTGACGGGAAGTATTACTGACGGCCGATGCCCGTCAGCAGGCTGTCAGTATTTCTGACGGGTACGTTAAAGCCGTCAGGGATACTGGAATCCTGACCACAAAAATGCTGACGGCCATTATCCGTCAGGAGGCTGTCAGTATTCCCTATACTGACGGATTTGGCCAGTAGTTCTGAATTTACCCAAGTAGTTCTGAATTTACACGAGTATTTTTGAATGTATATGAGTAGTTCTGAATTTTATACGGGTAGTTCTGAATTTTTGAAAAATAAAATAAAACATTTATAAAGGATAATTTAGTACTCTTATAATTTTTGGATTAAATGGAAAGTTGAGATTTTAATGGGCTATTTGGAAAAAAATATTTTACTAATAGTGTATACGGAAATTTCCCCTTTATATTAAAAGGAGGAATGTCATGAAGACAATATAATAATTTCTATATTATATTATACTGAATGTAACACTATTTATTATTTCGGTTGTTGTTATTTTATTTTACCTCACTACCACACCCACACTTCAAAATTGCATTCTTACCTTTTCTTTTAAATAATTTTTATCCATGCTATCATCTATAAACGGAAGTGAAGAAAGAAACTCACTTGATCACACCATGTAAGTTCGATTTCCATCTTTGCACGTGATTTTCCTAGTGCGTTTACCTGAATGATTGCTCACCTGAAAATCAATGATTGTAGAAACTAAACAAAATAATGACTCTAATAATAATAATAATAATAATAATAATAATAATAATACAACAACTTGATTCTATATATACGCTTCGCGTACACATATGTTAAAAGATCAACTGCAACACAATTATACATTTAGATTATTTGAATTAAGAAAAAATAATACGACCCGCGTCGAGTATCGTATAAGATAATTTTTTTTAGCAAGGGCGAACTCCAAATCCTAAAATTTCTAATAATCTCAAAGACACTCATTAATTTCATTAACCTTAGTTGATATGATATCGAATTTTAGTTGGTATGATATATTTACTAATATAAATAACAAAACCTAATATTACAACTACTAATTACCAAAACCCTAATCCTATTAATTAATAAACACTATTATTTAAAAATAGACTAAACCAAGGTCGTATCAAAACCACACAATACATGATCAAAGTTGTATATATAATCAGAAACTGAACCACCTTGATCTATCCAGTTCACTATAATTATAATGGTGGTTGAATATAATGAATTGGTTTGAAGTTGTCATATATATCGAAAAAAATATTGCTGGTGGTGAATCAAGACCCATGCAACTTGTCTTCCCCCCACAAATTGCAAGTCAGTTGGTAGTATTATATTTGCTTACAGGCAAAGCATGAATGTTTATGAGAAATTCATTGAAAGTTGTTGGTTACATATTATGAATGCAGTTGACCAATTACCTGGGAGAAGAAATAGAATATTTGATGATTAATCAGCAAATTAATTATTTGTAATTAATAAAATAGTGTCCTTTGTTCTAATTATTTATTGCCAGGAAATTATGATTGACCAAGTTTAGCACTAACAATGAAATAATAGCAAATACTACTATAGTTTAATAGTTGGACTCTTAGCTTGTAGCCTAGACGTGCCAAAATAATTAATTGGTTAATTGTGTATTGTTTTCGAGAAGAATATTGATGATTCATTCTACTATTATTATTATTATTATTATTATTTGTTGTTGTAGTAGTATTTGTTTTGCAAAATATTATTTGTAGGCAACTTATTGCATGATTTCGAATGCATTTATTAGTGTAACTCTGGAGGAATTTATTATTACATACAACTTTAATATATCATCATATTTAGTTTATATATATATATATATATATATATATATATATAAAAGATTTATTATTTTATTTTAGGATTTAGGATTTTAGGTTTAGGGGTTAAGTGTATATACCATTTATAAGTAATTATATATATGATAAATTAAAATTGTATACGGTGAAACATTTTTACCAAGTTCACACAATTGAGTGCGCTAGTGTTTTGAAAATTGGATCGGTCCGATCGAGTTAACCGGGAACCGGTCCCGAGCCCGATCCGGTTCTTTACTTGGTTCGGGTGGCTAATGATCCAGTGCCACCCGCCAAATCGGCGAACCAGTGAAGCGGTAAAAATCGGTTCTAATATTTTTTTTTTAGTAAAAAAATAAAAGTAGGTAGTTCCAATTATTCCAAATATCATCTTAATATCAAGATTGTTTTAAATGATTCTAAAATTTTGAATGTCTTTGAATTTTAAATAATCAAGATTCATATTTGCAAACTTTCTATTTCAAGATTGTTTTAAATGATGCTAGATTTTTTGTTATCATAATATATTCATAAAAATGAGAACGACTTTGAATGGATGTGTTGGATGACAGAAATGTCCGTGGTATATATTATATTAATATTATTACTATTTTTATTGCATTATTATTATTTGTAATATATATATATATATATATATATATATATATATATATATATATATATATATATGATTAGGTTCAAATGAGAACCATGTCCAACCTAAAGTCAATTATGGGCCTTCGATCTAATTAAATGGATGGATCAGATTTTTTTGTGTATTTCCTTATTTAATTAAAAGTATTAGGACTGTATAATAAAAGTACTACTGGTGTATATAACTGAAATATTAATAAAGTACTGTGATTGTATAATAAAAACACTGCTGGTATATATAATAAAAACACTTGTTCACAGGTTCACATATGATTGTATAATAAAAACACTGCTTGTATATAATAAAAGCTGGTTCGCAGGTTCACATATAAGGAAATAGTTCTCATTTGAACCCACCCCTATATATATATTGGTAGTCCGGTTTGATGCTCGATTTTTTAAAAACGATTCAACTGGTCGGATCAGTGACCCAATAAACCAGTTATTGATCTGGTTTGACGTCCGATTCTGTTTTCAAAATATTCGACTACACCCTATCCATTGCTGCAAAGATCTACACATCAGAGTTGCATCTTTTGAACGCAAGCTGTCGTAAACAAATTCATGAAACATGTATAATTCGAAATCTTCGCGCACAAGCTAGCGAAAAGTTTAAAGGATCGATCATAATAAATTAGATATGCAAAATATAGATTAATTTGATGAAACAAACATTGCAAACTTAATTTAATGAAACAAACTTAAATTGATTTTTTTTAAGATTTACCAATTAGATGCATATTAATTAGTTATAACAACGTTGCAAACTCATTAAATAAGAATATATCGTATTGTTAGGTATGTAAACATACTACTAAATACCAACAAACTAAAATGTATTATTTAAATAAAGGGTGATTCCATTTAACTTTTAGATACCTAATCAAGGTCAACTTTCAATTAATTTGTTTTATATTGATGATGAGCCCATTATATACAAGTAATAACCCAATGGGTATTAAACAACTTAATTCGTATAGTATATAAGGATCAAAATATAAATGTTCTAAAGATAATTATAAATACAAAGATATTTTATTTTGTCATAATTATTTTATATATTGTTATATATGAAGTATTTTATTTATAAAATTATTGTTTTGATTGTTTGTAATTATTCATATAAACATTTATGTGAGTTAATGTTATCATTGATATGGTGGGATATCAGTGATAGGAAATTAATCTTCAATAACCTGACTAAAGATTATCAAGATTGAGATATGTTGATAATATAATATATGTCAGCATGTGGTCTGCATCACATTCTTAGAGAATGCAGACTGCGAATGATTGTTTTTTTCGTGATGGACACATGAATACTTTAAAGAGTATTGGTAAACCCTGTTGATATTTGTTGTATGTTTATAAACTTATTGGTTAATAAAGTGTCTGGTAATCATTTGACTTGATGTCAATACTCACCTTATTTACTAGGTGGTGTACTTTGACCAAGACCCATGCTTGCACTCCTTTTGGGTAGATATGATTTGTGTTAAGTACATCACAATGTAAATGGAGGTGATAGTTGAGTCAAGATATAATTTATTTCTCGATTGAGATTTCGAGAGAGATCACTCGTGATCTCTATGTTAGGTAAACTAAAGTCATTGACCAATGCAAGTGACATATTCAATAGAGTAGTTGAGTATGATCTAGTTGTCGACCAATGCAAGTGACATATTCACTCCCTCTATTTTCCACCATGGTTTGCAGTCGCCGCTTTGTTGTCAGTTCCGGATGATGCGTCTGTGCAGCAATGCTAGAATGTGTGTAGTTGTGTGTGTGTTCACTTGTGTGATTTTCTGGTGGTATTATTGTTTGTAGAGGAGTTGATTACTCGAATGTCCTTTTTCTTTCTTTCCTTTTTTCAATTTTCCACGTTCTATACTTGCACTAGCTCCATGAAATAAAGCACTTGTCCGGAGATAATAATGATTGAAGAAGGTAACGAATTAAAGAGTGTGCATGATTTAATAATCCGACTCTTGATCAATTTTATCCCGCAAAGGAGTTAATTTATTAAATAAGAATTATTACCATGTTTTTATTTGTCGTGTTTGTTTGTTATTTGTCTCTTCTCATGATGAATTGATGATTTTTTGGATATTTGCAACGCACAACTTTTGAGAGGTTTGTACCATGTTAATTAATACTGTATTTGATTAAATATATTTATATCACAAAACTAATTTTAAGTATCACAAGTTATACTAAAAGTATAAAAAAAAAGTGTATTAATTTCATGTCAAATTATATAATATTCACAGTTAGAGCATTACAATATCGATTTTAAATATCACAAGTTATACTAAAAGTATCAAGAAAAAAGTGAATTAATATTATATCAAATTATACAATTTTCACAGTTAAAGTATTTACAGTGTCAATTTAAAGTAGCACAAATTATATCAAAAAAAAAATTCCTAATTTTAAGGTATTACATAAGGTTGTTAATGTATCGCAAAACATAATTAAAGTTTCACAATTACAAGTATTACAAATTAATATGGTAATTTCATATTAATGTATTACAAATTACAGTAAAATATCACAAATTTAGTTAAAAGTATCACAATTTTACGTATAAATATTGTATATTATACCCCTATATTGGAGTATCAAAAATTACTATAAGAGTATTACAAATCTATTCAAAAGTATCACAACTTTAGTTAATAGTATTACATAGTATAGTTTATGTAAAAGGTAAAAATACCACAACTTGAGTTAAAAGTATCACAACTTTTAGGTGCATATAAAATATATTATAGGTCTTTCTTGAGTTTCACAAAACGAAATATAAGTATTAGATATATGTGATACTTTTACTATATTCCGTGATACGTGATCAAACTTTTGTGATACTTTTAATTATTTAAGTGCAATAGGTGTAATGAAAAAAAAAATAGATAATGTGATAGTTTAACTATTTTGTAAGTTTTTAACAATATTTCTTATGATACTTTGATTTAAAAAAATATTTAAAAATATATAATGTGTTATTTTTACTAGAATTTGTGATATATTTCGTTGAATCTATGATACTTTAAACCGAGTTTGTGATAGTTTTAGTTTTTAACTTTTAGCTGAATTTACGATACCTTTAACTAATTTTGTAATACTTAAAACTGGGTATATTCTAATCTTTTTCTTGGGCGGCGTTTTTTTTTTTTAAATTTACTTTGAATGACAGTATTGTAGAGTGAAACGAGAGGAGACAAGAGGTAGTGATCGATTGAAGTTTGGCCTGTTGAAATGTTGTAGTCAAAGTTGATGATTTTGTAACTTTTGACCTTAGATGTATGGTAAATGGAGTATTTGAACGTAAATCTAATATTGAATCTGAATTGAGGGAGATAGAGCGCCACACTATTAATATGCCAACTCTAATGATTGGATCGAAGGTAGGGTGACGTAAATAAAAGAGTGGGTGAATTTAAGTGAGAGATGAGTACATTAAAAAATGTTCGTGGTGGCCCGATGAGCAGTTTCGGGCCAACAACAACAATGAAATAAAGTAATACTAATAACAAGTTGCACCACTAAAAAGTGGTTCAATCAACTTCTAAGTTGAAATCTTTTGTTTAAAAATGGGTAGTTATGTATTTTATCAAGAAACTATGCATAAGCCCAAAACCAAAGCATACTTGTAAAAATATATTGTCAATTACCGATGGACCAAAGTTCGATTGTGGGGAGCACACTTATGTGCTCTTGTATGGGAGAAATAGAAATATTAATGTTTTTTTATTTATTTAATGGATAAATTGAGACGTGTCGAATGAATTAGGATCACAAAATGAGAACAGTCTCACAAGCTGCTCTTAATATGATAATCATATCCACCATGTAATATATATATATATAAAAGTACATTAGTAGAGGTAGACGTGTCCACCGGTTCGGGGGAATTGGCCAAACCGCCGGTTCAAACTGGCGGTTAACAGTTGGGAAAACCGTTGACCAAAGTTTGAACCGGAATCGGAACTGAAACCGCCATTAAGGCGGTCCGGTTCCGGTTCCACCTTTTTTCCAATCGTAAATCAGCGGTTTAAACTGCCGGTTTGAGAATTAAGAAAAAATGGCCAGTTCAAACAAGTGGTTCAACCGGTCAAAATGTAGCCGTTGGGCGCGATCAACGCCTGGTTTGAAATAAAAGGTTAAGATCAAGTGACCTTTGATGATCAACGGTCGATATTAAGTGACCGTTGATCAAACCGCCGGTTTGAACAGAAACCGGCCGGTTTGGTCCAAAAATGGCAGTTTTCCCGCCCTTTTTTTCCTTCTTTTTTTTGATTATTTCACTTCTATAAATACCCCTCATTCCCAACTCATTTCTCTCACACCAATCTATCATCTTCTATAATCTCTTTATTTTACATTGTCATTCTTTGCAAATTTAGTGATTTACTAAGTTTTTTTAATTATCAAGCCTTCCTAATTCTAAACTTTATTCAGTTTAGTGTTATAGTTCCAAAAATATTTCTTACTTTATAGTTTTAATCCTACTACTTTAGCCTACTACTATTCTTTCTTATTTTTTGTATTAATCTTATTATATAAAAAAAGGCAAAAAAAAGGCAAGCCGTGGAGGTTCTTCTCGTTCTCGTCGAGCCGATAAGGGGAAGACTATAGCACTCGATGACGACCCCAATGTCTATCTCTTCGACTTATAACAAGGTAACACTCCTTCGGTCGGTGATTACTATCCCAATCCCATCGACATTGACAAAGACTGGAGTGATACCGATATTGATCGTTGTTATCGAGCCACCACGGCTTTTGACGGGGAAGAAGTGCCCAATCAAAAGGAGGTGGGGCATGATGATTTGCCTCCAAAAAACACAAAAACTCATTCTCGGGCAACAATGGAGTTAAAATCTGACATTTCCAAGAAATATTTTCAAAAGATCGAGATCCCGCCACCCGCAAATGAGCCACCTCCGGAAGATGGCAAAAATGAAAAGGGAGGTACCGTGTCACTTGCAACTATTTTCCATCATCTTACCAATTTCTAGAAGGAGAAGGATATGAGAATATGCACAACCATTTCAACAACAAACACACCGACAAAGTCGGTATCGATAAGACTCCAACGCAACTATAAGGATGACAGGTAAGTACGAACTCCTCTTCTTTATTTACATATTCCGACACTACTCATAGAAAAAAAATTAGCAAAATTTATTTCTTGTAGATCTCTTCCTTTTAACTCTGCCAATTATGATTTATATAAAAAGTTCACCCAAATTTCTTTTAATGCCTCGAGTACGAGAGTCTCACGCTCTACCTTAACTCGTGATATTAAAAAAACTATTGGTGAATATAAGTTAAACTTATGTAATGAATTTTCTAGTTTACCAAACAAAGTTTCAATTTGCTCGGATGTTTGGAGTGATCATTGGGAACGAAACTCTTACATGGGTGTTACATGTCATTGGGTTGATAATTCATGGACTTTACAAAAATATTTGCTTGCATATAGAGATTTTGAACCTCCTCACAATGCACATAACATTTGTCAATTAATTCATTTGATTTGTCAAGAGTATGGTCTAGTTGCAAAAATATTTTTTATTTCATTTAACAATGCAACTTCTAATACGGCGAGTGTTAATGAGCTTATTAGTATTTGTACACCATCTATTGGTGGCTTATTTTTTCATATTAGATGCATATGCCTTATTTTGAATTTGTGTGCTCAATATGGTTTGAATGTTTTGAAAAATGAACTTTCTCCCATTAAAGCGGCGGTCACGTGTATTCATAGAAATAATTTTTGCAACGAAAATGGGTGAGACTTTGTAAGAAAAACGGGTTTGAAGAAAAATAAATTTCAACCGATGTGCCTACTCGTTGGAACTCTACATATAAATTATTGAAAGATACATATTCGTATAAAGAGGTTTTGTGTTCGTTTTTTGGCCAATAAAAAACTGCAATTATGTTATATACAAACCAATGGTCTACATGTAATTATTTGAAAAAACTTTTAAAGGTGTTTAATGATGCTACTAATTTATTTTTAGGTATTTATTATCCTACTTCTCATTTTGTTGTTGAATATTATGTTAAAGTTGCATTCATCTTTAGGGAGTGCATGAAAAATGAACGATCGGAAGAATGTGTTGTTTCTATGAAACGAAAATGGTTGAAGTATTTTTATTACATTCTAAATATATTTTTAGTTGCTACATTATTAGATCCTAATAATAGAGAAAGTGGTTTAGAACTTTATCTTAATAGTTATTATGATGCTTTATTGCCGTTTGAAGAGTTTGATTATCCTTCCGTTGAAAATATTATTCAAAATGTGAAAAAGTCTTTATTTAGTATATTTAAAGAATATAGTATAAATTTGGTCCTCTTCCTATGAGTACTTTTGGGCGACAAACTTCAACTAAAAGTGGTGACGAGGACGATGAAATTGAGGGATTTCAGGATTTTTTGAAACAAAAAAATCACGAATGTGGCGTTCGGTTTACTCATTCGGTTTTAACCCTTATCGAGAACTTGAAGCATATCTAACAACGGTTTTTGAGTATGGAACGTTGGGGGAAAATGAAGCCGACAGCAAGTTTGATATTTTGAGTTTGTGGGCCTAGAGGAAATCACTTTATCCCGTTGTTAACATCATTGCGAGGGAGATATTAGTCGTTCCCGTATCAACCGTTTCAGTCGAACAAGCATTCAGTGAAGGGGGGTACATGCTGGACGAGCGGAGATCCAGACTTAGACCTCACAATCTCAAGTATCAAATGTTGTTGCATGAATGGGTCAATGCCAATCGACGGAAATAAAAAAAACGTTCTTAGTGAAGATGAAGAGAGCGAGACGTATTATGATATGGGATCTAGCAACGAGTCGGTAAATGGATGAGTATGATATCCCCCGCACCACTGCTTCCGATTCCTAAGGTAAGTGATAACTACGTGGTCTTTGATTCCCAAGTTAAGAGATACGTAGACAACTATTTTCAATCATTTGAAATTAAAATTTCAAAATTTAACTTTAAATATAGACGTGTTGTTTCGGTTAAAACTGGCCGATTAATTAACCGGCGGTTAATAATCGCCGGTTAATTTAATTGATTTTTGGTTAACCGTAACCTAACCGTCTGAGAACCGGTTAAGGTTACGGTTAAACCGGTTAACCAAACCGGCGGTTAACCGCCATTTTTTTTTAATCAGTCGATCGACTGCGGATCGACTACTGGATCGACTGAAGGACAGAGAGTGGTGTTTGGAAATGCAGTCGATCGTTTCAGTCAATCGACTAAATTTCAGTTGATCGACTGAAAAATAGTCGATCGACTGAGTTACAGTCGAACTTTATTTTTGGGAAAAAATAAGTTTAAGAAAAATAAGGACTTGATTTTAATTCTAATATTAAAAATTAAAATTTTAACTTTTAATATTAGAATTAACTTGCCTACGTGTCCTCGTAAAGGAATCAAAGTCCACGTAGTTCGAATTTTTTTTTGTTTGAAAAAAACAAGTTAAAAAAAAAGGACTTGAATTTAATTCTATTATTAAAATTTAAAATTAAATTTTAACTTGTAATATTAGAATTAAATTGCCTACGTATCCTCGAAAAGGAATCAAAGTCCACGTAGTTCTTTTACTTACCTCACTTACCTACTTACCTATTCGTCGTTGTCGTTGCTTCCCGAAGTGGTATCGTAATAGTCGCTCTCTTCGCCTTCATCCAATTGCATTTCTTGTTCTCGTTTTTCGGCCTTCACCCAATCGTTCATCAATATTTGATTTTCAAGATTTTTGGATGTTAAGGTAGACCGACGCTCATCTAACATGTAGCCTCCCGTGCTGAAGGCCTGTTCAACAGAAACTGTCGAAACCGGAACGACAAGGACCTCCTTGGCAATTCTAGAGAGAGTGGGAAAAATACTGGCCATTTTCGACCAAAACTGCACAAGATCGTTAGTAACACCATCGGGCTTTTTTGGAACTCCTAAATAACTATCTAATTCCATTGACCGACTAACACTAGCCCTTTGCCGTTTTCGTTTAATATCTTCAAGCAATCTCATATATGGGGCTAGAGCTCCTCGAGGGTCGTTGGGTTTTGTAGAAGTGACAGGGGGAGGGGAAGGGGAAGGGGACACATTAACATCACTAGAAGATGAAGATTGATCGTATTCATTAAAAGTTTGAATTAAAAAGTGTTGTGCTTCGTGAGCAACAGTAAGAGGGCTAGGAATTGGTTTTCCAAGAGATTCTAAAAAAGGTGTTAATGCATCGTAATAAATTTTAAGTAAGTTTTGAAGACCCTCCATCCGATAATTCGGGTCTAAAATTCTTGCAATCAAAAAAATATTGGGAATGTAATGAAAATATTTGACCCATTTATCCAACATCTCATCGATAACATCGCCTAATTCTGGGTTACCGAGTAAAGCACTACAAATAAGTACTATTTGAATACAATGATCAACAAGTATTGAGGAGGTAGGATAATAAACACCGGATAAAGCCACGGTGGCATCGTTAAAAGTTTTTAAAAGGGATATCATATTATAACAATCATCCCTCATATTCGGAAATAAAGCGAAATCGACATCTTCATTATTAAAAAATGTACACAAGACATCTCTATATTCAAATGTATCATTAAGTAATTTATAAGTAGAGTTCCAACGATTTGGCACATCTCATGAATTTTTTTTTAGATGCAATTGATTGGTCTTGCAAAATCTTCGCCATTTTTTTTGAAGCGAATCGTGGTTTCGTAGATAAGCTATAGCACTCCTAATCGGTTGAATCTTAGTTTTAAAAAGAGTTAAACCATCTTGAACACATAAATTCAAAATATGACAAACGCATCTAACATGAAAAAATTTGCCGCCAATAGTGGGTGGACAAGTAATTTTTAACAATTCTATACTAGCCGTATTGGCGGCGGCATTATCAAATGAAATTAAAAGAACTTTGTTAGTTATGATACTCGGACAAAACAATGGAGATTTTTTTCGAAATATACACTGCCGTATGTTGGCTATCGAACTTTTTATATGCAATTAAACATTTTTGCAAAGTCCAAGAATTATCAATCCAATGGCAAGTAATTCCCATATAATTATGATTTTTAAAATGATCCGACCAAATATCCGAACATATAGAGACATTATGAGGCAAACTATCAAATATTGAAATCAAATTTAATTTATACTCACCGGCCATTTTTTCAATATCGCGAGTTAATTTATTTCGTGAAATCCTAGTGCTAGATGGATTAAATGCACCYSTAGTATACTCTTCATAATGACTACTATGCGCATGATTAAAAGGAAGACTCATAACGGAAATAAATTTTGCAAGAAATTTTTAATGACCACTTTCGGTATATTGAAATAAAGTAGAGGAACTCGTACCTTGGTCGCCGGTCCTACCGACACTACAAAAAAACTGAAGATTTCCGAGGGATTTTTTCCTCGAAATTAAGAAAAAATCCCTCGGTTTTGGTAAACCGAGGGAAAAATTCCCTCGAAAAAACCTTCCTCGGGAATCGGTTTCGAGGGAAATAAATCCCTCGGAATTACAAAACCAAGGGAATCCGAGGGAAATAATTCCCTCGAAACCATTACCGGACAATCCCTCGGAAATTCGAGGGAAATCCGAGGGAACATTTCCCTCGGATTTTTTCAATTTCCGAGGGAATAAAATCCCTCGGATTTCCGTGGGAATTCCGAGGGAAATCCG
>BMAC01000697.1:352133-390480 GCA_014905375.1 Phtheirospermum japonicum | reverse complement strand
AATAATAATAATTTCACAATACTAAAATAATTCTTAGATATTCATCTAACAATTAATAAAGTGGTGAAATTAAAAAAAAAAAACCTAACGAAATAATAGTGTAGTTTTTAAAAATAATAAAAAGGTTAAAATATGAATAAAGTCAAAAAGTTCCATGAGATTATTTGAAATGCTTGTAGTAGTAGCATATGAGATAAGTTCAGACTTTTCAAATAAGCTCATGCAACCAAACAAGGCTTAAGTCGTTTTGCTTTTTTCACACAAATTTAGGAGAAGAGAGAGAAAGAAAAAGGTAAAAAATGAATTAGGAGTTGGGATATTTGAAGAGAGAGAGAAAGAAAAAGATAAAAAGTGAATTGGGAATTGAGATATATGAGGAAAGAGAGTAAGATAAAAGAAAGTTGGATAGTTTTTCGAAAATAAAAAATTAAATATCTACTCATTTATCTAGGTTTCTTAATAAATATATATTTTTTTAAAATGACTTATATTATGAAATAGAGGGATTATACAACATTAAAAAATTCTATTGTTGCCTATTTGTTTAATGGAACCTTAAAACCAGCTTTGATTATTATTAAATTGAAATGTCCAGGTACAAAAGTAAAAACACAACAGCCAAAATAAAAAATAAAAATTAACCCATTGGCAAGCAGACATTGATTGACCACATATTCCGGCCATTTGGGCTGGTGAATAGTGGACTCTGGGACTCATTGACCTGTCATGGGCTCAAAAATCACGCTTACCAATTTCTTAACAATTGGGATGTTTATTTATCAAAAGCCCAACTATAAATACAATTGTCCGAATATAATTTGGAGTTGGTATTTTAAAAAATAGGTGCCAAATATTACACGGTAAAAAAATACTTTTATCAAATACTATAACTAATTTTACAAAATATCAAATAGTCCAACCATAAATATACAATTACAAGATTAGTCCTAATAATAATAATATAATAATAATAATAATATCAATAAACAATACACCACCACCTCCCGCCGGTCACCCCCACTGCCGCCGCCTGCCGCCCGCCACCGCCGCCGAAAAATTTTCCGTCGAGAATTTTTTTTCCAACAAATATAAAGTTAGAAATCTAACTGTAAAGTAAGAAATTTTCTTACTTTTTCATACATAAAATATGAGATTTTCACTATAAAGTAAGATTTCTTCTTTTTATTTTTGAACATAAATTAAAAATATATTTATTTTAGAAAATAAAGTAAGAAATTTCATTATAAAATAAGAACTTTTCCTACTTTTTTCGAATATAAAACAACAGATTTTCTTACTTTAAAGGATATAAAGTAAGAAACTTTATTAATTTTTTGAACATAAAGTATGAAATTTTACTATAAAATAATATATAATTTGTATTAAATAAGAAAATACATAATAATAATTTGCTATTAAGTAAGAATTTTTTTCTATTTTTTTGGCAAAACAAAAGTGTGTAATAAGTAAATAATTAAATAAAGTGTGTAATAAGTAAAAAAAATACATAACAACATTTGCACATCAAAGTAAGAAATTTTTGCAATCAAATAAAATACTTTTTGTCATCAAGTATGAATTTTTGGATATTAAATAAAAAATCTGTTACATATAGTAAGAAATTCGGACATAAGTAAGAAATATTTCCGGTGATCGGAATTATTTTTTGGACATTAAGTAAAAAATATTTGGACATATAATAAGAAATGTTTGCACATATAGTAAGAAATACATACATATAGTAAAAAATGCAGACATACAGTAAGAAAAATATATGGGTTGAAAAAAAAACTGACTGCACTGACTTCATGGACATGTAGTAAGAAATTCAGATATACAGTAAGAAATTTTGGGCAGAAAAAAAGAAAACGACAAAAATAAATTTCGGCAGCCGAAAAATATTTCGATGGCTGGAAAATATTTTCAGATGATCAGGAAAAGAAAATGTGATCGGAAAAAAATTCCGGCGGTCGGCGACTAACTTTATATTTTTGGGCAAAAAAAGAAAATTTCGCCGAAAAATTTTCCGGCGGCAGGTGGCCCCATTTTATTATTATTATTGTTATTTATTTTAATAGTAAGAGTATTGTGGTATATTCATATCACAATTTTGAACTATTTGGCAAAAAGTAGGTACTATTTAACTTAAAATTAGATAGAAGACTAATTGACAAATGGATCTCCACCTGAGATACTATTTGACAATTTCCCCTAAAAAATACCCTTCATTAGGAGGGAGCATGATTGTACAATTGCTTATAGCATCTTCGACGACAACTCCCTTTCCTTTCTTTTTTTAAAATTCCAAATAAGTCACATTAATCAAAGTACTGTTCACATCATCAAAATTGTATTTATTTCACCTATCACTTTTATCTAATTTATTTACCCTATCATCATTTTTTTTATAGTTTTCATATGTTCCCATTAATTTTTATTTATATTTTTTATATTTCAATACTATTATATTTATCTATTAATCTATTTAAATATTTTTTAAATATAAAAACTATATATATATATATATTCTCAATCGGTAAAAGGATAAAGGCAAAAACAAAAAAAAAAAAGAAAAAAAATGCAAAATCAACAAGAAAAAAGGAAAAAAAAAAAAAAAGAATCTGCAGAGGTAGGCCTTCACGGTCTCACCCTCCCACCCGGCCAATTGCTTATAGCATCTTCGACGACAACTCCCTTTCCTTTCTTTTTTTTAAAATTCCAAATAAGTCACATTAATCAAAGTACTGTTCACATCATCAAAATTGTATTTATTTCACCTATCACTTTTATCTAATTTATTTACCCTATCATCATTTTTTTTATAGTTTTCATATGTTCCCATTAATTTTTATTTATATTTTTTATATTTCAATACTATTATATTTATCTATTAATCTATTTAAATATTTTTTAAATATAAAAACTATATATATATATATAATATATATATATATATATATATATATATATATATTTGAATTAGAAATGTTAAAATTTCTATTCATAACTAGCAAAATTATATAGATGATGGTTTATAAAAATGTAGAGTGGAGAGTTGAGGTGTATGTAAGTAGAATATTTATATAGTGTATTTATAAATAAAAATTGATGATAAAATAAACATTCTGATGAGATTTTTGAAATTTTTTTGGATGATGTGAAAATTTTGGAAATAATAATTTTTTTAGGCGGGTGCATCGCACGCGTCCATCCTATTGGTGAGGGGCCCCACCTTCTCTCTCTCTCTCTCTCTTTTTTTTCTTTTATTCTTCCCTTTCTTCTTCCCCGTTGCCATACCCCCTCCCCAGAACCCCTCCCTATTTAACCATCCCCTCTTAAAGTTGCTCTTATCATCTTATTCCCATTAAAGATGCTCTTATGAAGACTATCTCACAACAAAACAATGCCTAGGTGGACATGAAACTTCCGGTTTTGAAATCCACATCTACATATTCAATAAAATAAAATTTGACCTTGTTTCTATTCCAAAACTTTTAAGTTGATTAACAATTGCTTTCAAAAAAGTTCATTACAGTTAATTAAAGACAAATTATTTAGCTTATAGTTTCAGTTACACTCTACTGCGTGATTAAACCAGAACCGGAATCAAAAATCTAAAGCACAATTTCTCTAACTGACTTGCTCAACTCAAACCCTCCAAATTTTACCAGACCCTAAATGATAGGAATATATTTCTCCACTACAAATCCAAAAAAACACCAACTCTCACTTTGACGCATTATACCAACCACATATTTCCACCACGCTTCCGACGGATACGTGTCCGTGGACCCCACGATTAAATAAACAACATACTTTCGATCCCAAGGCCAATTTGCATAGTCTTCCAAAACCCGTACATCGATTAATGTCTTCGCACGATGCACGTAGCAACAACACAAACGATCTTCATCTATCGCCACAGGCTTAGGCACGTGGTGGGGCCCTTCGAAAGAGCACACCGGGAGAAGTTTGAAAATCAACTCCTCACTAATCACGTCGAATATCATGATTCCACTTGTATTATAATACCAATACAAAGCCTTATTGGTAATTGTTGGCCTACAATTAAAGAACCCGATATTCTTTTGCGAGAGGGTGGTAGAAAAACCCGCACGGAGAACTGCATAACCAAATATGTGGGCTTGTTCTTGAAACTATTTTGTTTGACAGAGGATTGGAAACGACATGTTGACGAGAATCACATAATACAATTAGCAAATCGCAAAAACTACTCACGATACCTAAAGGAAAATGGAGATGAAATCAATTAAGGGATTATTTAGTACACTAAAATGTGAATTTTTTTCCCCTCATCGTCATCGTCACCATCTAACCTTCATCCTCATCGTCACTTTTCCTCCATCGATTATAGTCATCTTTCCTCTTGCCTAAATTAGAAACGATCATCTTTCCTTTTCTATTCCCACCGAATCGAGCCCTAATCGGCTTACCCCTTCTCAACACCAAGTTCATGAGACTAACATACCTATTCCTCATAACCATTAATGGGTGCTTTTCGATCATCACATTCTTCCTATACGCCTCCCGTAAAACGACCGTCTGCGTACTTATCTTATTCGACACGTAAAAGATCCCTGGGAAATGCACCAAAGCCTTCTTAAACCTCACCCGCCCGAACCCCAAAAAATCCGCCAAACAGAACAAATTATCCCGTTCCGTCTTTTTCGACACGAGCAAGCTCAACACCTCGTGGATCAATCCGACCGTCCATTTCTCGGCCTGATCGCCGTAGGGCGATAAATGGAACATGTTTTCGTACGGCGACACGTACGGTAACTTTTGCCACTCGTCCGTCCACTCAATTACCCTCTTTTCCAAATCGAACCCTTTCGGTAAATTCATCGAACACCTTATCTGCATCCCATTTTCCCCTTCTTTCCCTTTCTTCACCATTTCCGGAACCGCTAATTCATCCCTCCAAGAAACTAACTCCAGCCCGAAAACAACTTCCCCTCTCGGATCCAAAAAGCCCATTTCGCAGATCTGGAAATAATCTGRGAATTCTATCAATAMCGTGAGTAAATAATCATTGGGCAAGCCCAGATCGTATTTGAACATGTCGATTAAATACAGTGGGAGCTTTTGGGCTCGGGTGAGCATTAAAAGCTTAGTTAGCCTTTCGGCGGCGTTTTTCCGATAGTGAGACATGCTGTGTAATAAGGTTTCGTCGTAGTGAAGGGAGAGGACTTTGGGGGTGAGCTTGACGTGGGGAAGGGGATTGGATGTGTGGGGCGGGAGGAAGGTTTTGAAGATTAAGGGGTAATTTTGGATGAATTTGGCGGCCGCGGTGGGGAGGCGGAGATTGGGTTTTAAGGGGGAGATGGCGGAGAGGGGTAGGGTTCGGGATGGGTGGGAGAGGATGAGGGTTTTGAGGGAGAGTAAGGGTTGGAGGTTTTTTTCTCTCTCTACGGCGGCGTCGAGGTGAGGGTCGCGAACCCATGGGATCCTGGCGTTTATGAAGGTGCGGAATTGGTAGTGGTGGTGGTGGGGTCGGCGGCGGTGGAGGTTGAGGAGGAGTGGTGGCATTTGTTGGCTCCAATTTCAGGGGTCTGGGTTTTAGCGGCGATGTTTATTAACGGTCATAACGGCTACCAATTCTTTTTATTTTTTCTTTCTTCTTTCTTTTTTTTTTTTTTTTTAATTTACAAAATGCTAATTTAATTATTTATGGGGAAGCAGCATCTTATTCTCTTCGCGAGAACTTCCGGATCGGAGAAGCATTCGGAGCAGGCTCCGCGTTCATTTCGTTGGCAGAAAGGATTCAATCCATAAAATAAACACGGAAACGAAATAAAGTTCGTTCCCTTTCGTCAAGTAGGTAAAATAGGCATACGAACCACTTTGCTCATCAAATGAGAAAAAAATTTCACCCATAGTCCTGATTAATTCTCCTCCACAGTTCACGTCTCAAATTTCTTTTCCATACCCCGCACACCACCTGGCTCCTCACCTACTTGTAGCCCAATAGCCGATTTGGTCCCGAGGTAAGGAATAACCCCATGCTACTCGGGTCAGAGCGTAAGCTAGTGATACTTTCGGCTACTGTACTTTCGCCATCTAGGGTGCAGCATTCAAGGCGCTCTAAAACCAATGCTGCTATAAATCATCTATGATTCAGATAAAAGACGGCAAGGTTCGGAGAGCTGGCTCTACAGTGTAGTCTCGGACACTTGAAGGAAAAAAGCACGATCGTTCCATGTTTGAGAACCCGAGTCACTATAGAAAAAATTCGATTTCTAACTAAAGTTAGCATTAGGGCGACCCGAGGACCACTTTTCTAAATAGCGCGTATATAGAGTCTTAATATACCAATAATTACACCAATTCTGGTACTCTCGACATAGATCAAGAGGGCTCTGGGCGCCGGAAGTATTAATATACCAATAATTACACAAATTCGCGTCTATTCAACAATTGAATTTCCTTATCTTATTCAACTCATCTCCCTCTTTCTAGATCCGAAAAGCGGTCTAAAGCCAATATCGATGAAAGGGGCGTAGCGGGAAAAACATAAGTCTCGATAGATTAGCTAGAAGACTTATCCTCGGAATCCGAAAAGAAAACAGAGAGAGAACGGAATCACTTTGTTTCAGTGACATATCTAATCAGACCGAATAGGATTTGAAGAGCTGTCACGATCATTTACATAAATTTCAGCAGGCTGGGGAGAATGATTCTTGCTGTCCACTGCTCACCCCAAGAGCTCCCCTTGCGGCCCAATTCTTTTTTCTTTCCGCAGGGACCAGGAGATTGGATCTATCCATAAGAAGAATGCTTGGTATAAATAACTCACTTATTGGTCTTCGACCCTTCAGTCACCCCGACATTGATAGAAATTCATAGTTAGGTTAGGGTATGTTTGGACTAGGTTTTGTTGAGATTATTAGTTATAGTCAGTGTTCTAAAAATCGCTAGGCGGCTGCTAGGCGCTAGGCCTAGCGCCTAGGCGGGTCTAGGTGGGGCCTAGAATTTGAGAATAAATACCCTAATTTACAACTTTACATCCAACCATTTAATAGTTCAACATACTACCTGCTACACAATAAAGTTTATGACAATTCAAACTAAAAGTAATAATCACAAGTTACAATTCACAAGTTTAAAGCTATTATTCGACTCAAAGTTCAAAACAACATAGATCCATAAGTTCATTAGTTAAATAAAAATATCATAATATATATTACAAAATCAAAATAATCAAAAAATAGGCCCAAAAATGATGTCATTTAAGGACATAAATTTTTTAAAGAAAAAAACTAGTCTGGCGCCTAGGCAGCGCCTGGGGCGCCCGACGATTTCTTTGACCGACTTTTAAAAATTGTAGGCGGACTGGTGGCGCCTAGCGCCTAGGCAGATTTTTAGAACAGAGGTTATAGTATTCAGAATTTTTAGTGTTTATAATTATATGAATAGTAAAAATTCATTCTTTATTTTAATTTTCATGGTAGATGTCAAATTATATTTAAAAAGTAAATAAAATATATTTTATATTGTACTAGTGCTTAACCCGTGCGATGCATAGAACATTGAAATGGATGATGTAATATTATTAATGTAATATAATAACTTAAAATACTCAAGTCACGATTATTGACAATTTATTAGGTGCACCCAGTTTTACGTGATGATATATAATAGTTATACGTGATGATATATGACAGTTATACGTGATGATATATGATAGTTATACGTGATGGTATGTATCAAAAATTTAGAGTTTAGGGTCTATTTTTTCATTTTAGGGCTTAATTTTACATTTTAGGGTTTATTTTTCCATTTTTAGGGTTTAATATTTTATTTTAAAGTTTAAATTTTTATTTTTTTATTTAATTTTCTATTTTTAGGGTCCCGGCAAATGTCTATCATTCTGCCAATTATGTGTGATGATATGTCTCAGTTATATGTGATGATATATGATAGAAATTTAGAATTTAGAGTTTAATATTCAATTTCAGGGTTTAGTTTTTTATTTTAGGGATTAATTTTTCATTTTTAGGGTTTAATTTTTTATTTTAGGTTTATTTTTTTAATTTTAGGATTTTAAATTTTAAATTTAGAATTTCAATTACTTGTGATGATATGTATCAGTTATATGTGATGATATGTACCAGTTATATGTGATGATATATGACAGTTATATACGGTGATAAATTAAATTTCATGGTGCACTTGGGTCCATGGTATACACTCTCACGATTATTGGTCAATATAAGCAAATTTAAAACAAACGGTGCAGATATACGCACCCCATTTATTTATTAGTTCACCCCACTAAATGTTATCACAAAGATATCAATATTACCCTTAAACCCTATACCACCAAATACTTCATCTCCTTTAACTCTCCACCACCACTTCAGCCGTCGTCCATCACCGCCATGGCCGCCGGCTATTGAAGAATATAAAAAACCCATGCGCACAGAAATACGCTACCGCCACCGCCACCACAATGGCAGCCGTGCCATTGAAGAAGAAAAAAGAAAAAAAATGCCCTGAAAAATGCCAGTTACCAGAAGGAAAAAAGTCGGTAGGATGCAGATGGGTGTTCACAATTAAATGAAAACCAGACGGATCTGTTGAACGATACAAAGCTCGGCTAGTTTCAAAAGGATACACAAAAACATACGGGATAGATTATGCAGAAACCTTCTCACCGGTGGCAAAGATGAACACTGTTAGAGTTCTACTCTCTATTGCCGTCAACAAAGATTGAGTACTTCATCAGTTTTATGTTACAAATGTATTTTTTCATGGGGAATTAAAAGGAGAGGTTTACATGGAGGCACCCCAGGGATTCTCAGATGAATTTGAAGATGGCGAGGTTTGCTGATTAAAGAAAACCTTATATGGACTTAAACAGTCCCCGAGGGCTTGGTTTGGGAGGTTTCCCACATCTATGAAGAAGGATGGGTGTCAGCAGAGCAATTCAGATCACACCTTATTTCTAAAGAAACGAGGTGAACTGATTACATGTTTGATTATTTATGTAGACGATATGATCATAACAGGTGACGACTCAAAAGAGATCAAGAAGTTGAAAGAGAATCTGTTTAAAGAGTTTGAGATGAAGGATTTAGGGAATTTAAAGTACTTCCTTGGGATCGAAGTACTCAGATCAAAAGGGGGAATTTTCATCAACCAGAAGAAGTACACTATAGATCTTCTAGTTGAGACAGGAATGCTAGATTGCAAACCAGCTGATACGCCCATCGCTGTGAATCATGAGCTACAAATTGTGGAGGGGACAAAACTAGCAGATCGAGGGAGATATCAGCGACTTGTAGGGAAACTGATATCTTTCTCATACCCGACCAGATATTGTCTACGCTGTTGGTATTGTAAGTCAGTTTATGCACCGACCTCAAACTGATCACTTAAAGGCTGCGCTAAGAATTATAAGATACCTAAAAGGAACCTTTGGATATGGACTGCTGTTTAAGAAAACTGGACATCTGGAGATACAAGCCTATACAGATGCAGACTGGGCTGAAAACCCAATAGACAGAAGATCTACAACTGGATACTTTTTTACATTTGTTGGAGGTAACCCTTTCTCTTGGAGAAGCAAAAAACAAAAGGTAGTGGCCCTCTCAAGTGCCGAAGCAGAGTATAGAGGAATCAAAAGTGGTTTAACTGAGGTTCTTTGGTTAAGAAAACTATTGGTAGAATTAAATCTCCATTCATCTAAAACATGCCAAATGTTTTGTGACAACAAAGCAGCCATCAGTATCTCACAAAATCCAGTGCAACATGACAGAACTAAACACGTCAAGGTGGATAGACACTTTATCAAATAAAAGATCGAGGGTGGAATCGTGGCGCTACCATTTGTGCGATCAGAAGATCAGCTCGCTGACATCTTAACCAAGGCCATAAATTCCAGAGTTTTTGCAGAAGTTCTCTCCAAGTTGAGTATCGGTGATCCCGCCACTTAACTTGAGGGGGAGTGTTAGAAGAAAGAAAGAATCAATTAAGATAAAATTAGGGATCAATCACACAAACAAGAATCAGTCAAGATCCTTAAAAATAGTTTACGAATTATTCTATTTTCTTGTACAAATCCTCCTTGACCCTATATAAAGGAGTCTGTAATTATTTGTAAAATACACAAAATTGAATACAATCTACTTTACAATGATATACCATGTTTTAACAATTAGAACATATAATTACATTGTTGGCATCAATTTACATGTGCAAGATTGTGCCACATCTATGCAAGAAACCTCATATAAAGTTATCTATAGTTAAGTGCTCTTTTCATTTGACAAAAAAGTACCAATTTTCTTTAATATTATGTTGATTACAACCATGTATTATTTTAATTTGTAGAAGTTGATTCACGAGGATAGGTTAAATGTAAAATTTGAAATATAATGTTGAATGTTTTGGTCATAATAGAACTTGCACGTGATTTGCATTGGTAATGTGTAATTGTAGATAGACAATTTTTTTGTAGAATGAAGGTGCTAGTCATCTAATAAAATAGATAATCATAATTGTATTACTTATGCTATTTATCTAATCAACAATTATGTTGATTAGAACTTGTTGTCACTTCTTGTACATAACAAGAACCTGTTGCCTTGTTACATGGTTGCAGCTGTTGTTTGCCATCTTAAAAATAGAAAAATGTTATTAGGGTTTAGGTTTTGTGTGAAGAAGATTTGTAGAGGTATAGGTGTTTGTGGCTTGTGGTGATGGTGGTGGTGGGTATTTATATATGGAGATATATGTGTATTTATCAAATTCAAAATGTGATTAATGCAATTTGATTGTGTAACTGGATTACGGAAATGCTGAGTTTTTGCTGTATATGATCTATGTCCGTTATGATCGACAAACTATTTATGATGTGCGTGTTTAATTTTTATTTTTCTAGATTAGTTATGTTTCTGTTCAAGAGAAGAAGAATTAATTTACTTAGTGCTATATTAGCGCAATGATCACGCGCTATTTCTTTAATGGACTAATTTTGTTATTAAACTAGTTTGTAAAAGTCTAGTAACATTTGAATTCTGAAAATGCAAATGATTCTTACCTATACGAGGCTTTCATAAATTTAGAAAACTATGTGCATGCTCCGTGCCATCTGGAGCTAGTGTATACTTTTAGTACA
The DNA here is from genome assembly GCA_014905375.1 of Phtheirospermum japonicum. Taxonomy (NCBI): domain Eukaryota; kingdom Viridiplantae; phylum Streptophyta; class Magnoliopsida; order Lamiales; family Orobanchaceae; genus Phtheirospermum; species Phtheirospermum japonicum. The sequence goes on along the minus strand of BMAC01000697.1, from coordinate 379,337 downwards.
TTACATGCTGCAAAGGCATGAATTCATTGCTTAGAATCCATTATAAAATACATTAGTACAAATACTCTCTAATGTGCAAATACTCTCTAGTAATCTAGAATACATAACTAATGCATAGACTTTACGATACTAAAACTAGAAGCCACGTATTAGATTGCAAAGGTTGATGAGAATGGCCTTGAAGGTTTTGGTGTGTTTTGATGTGACAAAACTGGTTTTCAAGATTGTTCCTCTTTCACGAAGAAGAGGCAGAAATAGGAGTGCTTGATTGTAATGGTTGTCTTGGTGCTCTTATGTTTACCAAAAGACAAAGAAGGGTTGTTGAATATCTTGATGTTTTTTGTGTTTTTAGCAGATGTTTGGCTTTGTTGGTGGTGGAGGCTTTGCATATGTCAAAAGTACGTGGTATAAATGTGTTTTATACAAAATGAATAATTGTTGTTCGTTGATTAGTGATCGATAACTATTTCTGATGTGCGTGTTTAATTTTCACTTATCCAGATTAGTTATGTTTTTGTGTAAGAGAAGAAAAAATCATTTACATAGTGCTATATTAGTGCAATGCTCATGCTAGAGTGTGTATTTTTTTAAAAAAAATAGATGGGTATAGATAGGGAATTCTGGTTTGCATCAAGCCAAAAGGGGTGTAAATTCAGTTTCTCATTGCTTAGGTTTTTGACAAATGAGATTCTCCATTTTTTAAAGTCTTGTTATGATTTTTAATTGTGTTTTATTTTTATGAGTAGTAATAAAACTCCTTGTAATTAGAACATATAATTCCATTTTTGGCATCAATTTACATGTGCAAGACCGTGTCACATCTATGCATGAAACCACATTTAATGTTATCTATAGTTAAGTGCTCTTTTCATTTGACAAAAAATTAGCCATTTTCTTTAGTATTATAATGATTACAACCATGTATTATTTTAATTTGCAGAAGCTGATGCATGAGGATAGGTTAAATGTAAAATCTGAAATATAATGTTGAATGTATTGGTCATAATAGAACTTGCACGTGATTTGCATTAGTAATGTGCAATTGTAGATAGACAAGTTTTTTGTAGAATGAAGGTGCTAGTCATCTAATAAAATAGATCATCATAATTGTATTATTTATGCTATTTATCTAATCAACAATTATGTTGATTAGAACTTGTTGTCACTTCTTGTACATAACAAGAACCTGTTGCCTTGTTACATGGTTGCAGTTGTTGTTTGCCATCTTAAAAATAGAAAAATGTTATTAGGGTTTAGGTTTTGTGTGAAGAAGATTGTGAAATTTTCATTTTTGGTACACTATATTGGTCACATTACATAAAAGGTACGCGATATTGACCATCATCAAATAACGTCTATTAAGTTGGCCAATTCATCAAAAAAGGTAAAAGAAAAAAAAAATGATCGGGCTTTTTTGCTGACGTGGCGTGATTCAATACTTTCTTATCATTTTTTTTAATTTTAAATATTAAATTGAAAAACAAAACAGGGAAAATTTTCGTTTTTAATACATTATGTTGGTCACATTCCAAAAAAGGTACGTTAAATTGGACATCGTCAAATCATATCTAATGAGTTAGCCAATTCATCAAAAAAGGTCCAAAAAAGCTTTGATCGGATTTTTTTTCTAACGTGGTATAATTCTATATTTTCTTATCAATTTTCTATAATTATACAAAATAAATTAAATATAAAAATGTGTTTTGCTCTCCCTTTTCTTTTTATGTTTTTATTTTCTCTTTTCGCTAATCTAATTAATAAAATTATAATCAATAAGAATTAATATTAATTATTTATAAATATAAAAACTTAATAAAAATATTAAAAAATATATAATATATATAGAGAGAGAGTTCAAAATTCATTTATAATAGATTTTCTCATATATATTTTTATATATGTTTTATTATTTTTTTAGATTTATTTTATATTCTTATATTTATCTCCAAGTTTATTAATTTTTATTAATTATAATTTTAATAATATAAAAATCATATAAATTATTATATTAACTTTATAATTCTTGAAGTTTTATTTTATTTTTATATATTTATCACTGATTTTTTTGTTCCTTATTAATTAAGATTTTATTTATTTAATTAAAAGAAAAGAAAATGAAGGGAAAATAGGTTTTTGATTACAACTTGATATTTAAATAAATGAAAATTAATAAAATAATATATATTTATGCCACGTCAGGAAAAAAATTCGATCAAAAAATTTTTTTGGGCCTTTTTTGATGTTTTGGTTAACTTAGCAGATATGATTTGATTATGGTCAATTTAACGTACATTTTCTGGAATGTGGCCAATATAGTGTACAAAAAATGAAAATTTTTCAAGTTTTTTTTGTCAATTTAATATTTAAAATTAAAGAAAAATGATAAGAAAGTATTGAATCACGCCACGTCAGCAAAAAAGCTCGATCGGGCTTTTTTTTTTTTTAATACCTTTTTTGATAAATTGGCCAAGTTAATAGACGTTGTTTGATAATTGCCAACATCACGTACCTTTCTTGGAATGTAGCCAACATAGTGTATCGAAAATGAAATTTTCCCGAAGAAGATTTGTAAAGGTATAGGTGTTTGTGGCTTGCGGTGATGGTGATGGTGGTGGTGGGTATTTATATATGGAGATATATGTGTATTTATCAAATCCAAGATGCAATTAATGCAGTTTGATTGTGTAACTTGATAAAAGTGCTGAGTTTTTGCTGCATTTGATATATGTCTGTTATGATCGACAAACTATTTATGATGTGCGTGTTTAATTGTTATTTTTCTAGATTAGTTATGTTTCTGTTCAAGAGAAGAAGAATTAATTTATGTTGTGCTATATTAGCGCAATGATCACGCGCTATTTCTTTAGTGGACTAATTCTGTTATTAAACTAGTTTGTAAAAGTCTAATAACATTTAAATTCTGAAAATGCAAAAAATTCTTACCTATACGAGGCTTTCATAAATTTAGAAAACAGTGTGCATGCTCCGTGCCATCTGGAGCTAGTGTATACAAAGGCATGAATTTATTGTGTAGAATCCATTATAAAATACATTAGTACAAATACTCTCTAATGTACAAATACTCTCTAGTAATCTAATGCATAGACTTCACGACAATAAAACTAGAAGTCACGTATTAGATTGCAAAGGTTGATGAGAATGGCCTTGAAGGTTTTGGTGTGTTTTGATGTGTCAAAATTGGTTTTCAAGATTGTGCCTCTTTCACGTTGAAGAGGCAGAAATAGGAGTGCTTGATTGTAATGGTTGTCTTGGTGATCTTATGTTTACCAAAAGACAAAGAAGGGGTTGTTGAATATCTCGATGTTTTGGTGTTTTTAGCAGATGTTTGGCTTTGTTGGTGGTGGAGGCTTTGCATCCGTCCAAAGTACGTGGTATAAATGTGTTTTTATACAAAATGAATAATTGTTGTTCGCTGCTTAGTGATCGGTAACTATTTATGATGTGCTTGTTTAGTTTTATTTATCTGGATTAGTTATGTTTCTATCAAGAGAAGAAAAAATCATTACATAGTGCTATATTAGCGCAATTCTCATGCTAGAGTGTCTATTTTCTTAAAAATTTAGTAAATAATCACATTTTTTAATAAAGGATTTTCTCTAGCGGAACAAAAATGGAAAATTTTAGTATCCAAGCACACCTTAATTCATACTTTCTCAATCTTGATCATGATGCTGGAGTGTGGTTATAGTTCAATCTTGGTTACTGTATTTAATTCTTCTTGCTTTCTGAATTGTTATATCAGGCAGTGGATCGGGAGAATATGTGGCATCAAAGTTGTGGTTGATGAACATCTCTAATTGGGTAGTATATGAGTGGCTCATCGAGCACTCGCTCCATCAAAGTTTTTGTTGCGTTGTTGTAAAGACAAACACTACGCATCATCGCAATTAAACTACCACTTGGTGGTACAGGTTTTGATTTCTTATTCTATTCTCAGTTTCTATAATAGCAGTTTTTATATGGTTTTAATGGTAAACTCACTGCCATACCAAGAATAAGCTCTGCAAATGAATGTTCTCAATTTTTATATATACGCTAACATGTGCCTGTTAGACAAACTTTGAGTAGAAAATAGAATGTCTTTTATAATTATGCCCAAAAATATTCTAAAAATGACAAATATTCTGGTCTTTGATGCTATATTGTCGTATCCGGATTTTTTGTCGGGAACATGTTTAGGCATTGAATTTGCATCTTAGCTTATGTTTTTTCTCACCGCTTTTAGCACGGGAAAGATGGCAGTAGTGTTATGAGGATTTAATTGATAACAAATGATGACTTTTGTCCAATAATATATAAATAACTTTTGTCCAATAATATTCTGAAAATTGTGAATTTTCATATATATTACTTCTTGCTCAATCTCTCACTTTAATCATTGTCTACGCCTTGCATTCCCAGTCTCGGTTGCCTGCTACTGCTGCTGCTCCTCAACCTTAGGCTGAGGGGGCAAATTGGTATAAATTCAATTTAATCAGGTCAGTAACTACCTATTTCCATTAATGAGATTCCTCTCTGTTTTAAATTAGTTTTTAAAAGTTTAATAACATTTGAATTCTGAAATGCAGGCTATTCTTACCCACAGAGAGTAAATTTAGAAAACTATGAAATTTTAATGTTTATTACTGTCTGTCATAAAGTTTCAATGTATCCTTGTTATTTATTTTCTCTGTGGTTCAAACAAAAATCCAAACAAAGTTTATTTTGAATTTCTATCTTTTTTTCTAGATTCAGATATTAGTCATTGTTTTATGCAAAAGATCCATATGCATGAAAGCTACTTTACTAAATTAAGGCATGGTACTTACGTAGTTATGCGACCATCTATTATTTTTACCACCTTACTCTGAATCATTTGTTGCCTTATTGCAGGGTTTTTGGTGCAAAAAGTAGGAGTATAGCTAGTGGATGGTTTCATCATTTTTATTATTTTTGCGAGAACCAATTATGCAGTTTGCATCGATCGAATGTGATTTTAGAATTTTAAGTTGCTGATGTTAGTTTTGTTGGTGGAAAGAAACCAGAGATGGTTTTTATGGACAATTAGTACAACACCAAGCCAAAATATGTTCTAAATGCACGTCGCTAAAATTTAAAAAATAAAAATAAAAATGTTTAGTAATGGAAATGCCCGGTCGCTAGTTAGAGGGATTAATTTTTCGCCGCTAAAATAAGTAAATAAAACTAACAGAAAGTTTTTCTGTTGGTATGGTAAAACATCCATTGGTAATTTGCAAATTTCTAGTAGTATATAAAAAATTATGTCAATGATTCATTTTGTACGTTACTATTTCGGTTGTCCCAGTTAATATGTACTTAATTTTTCTTACCCTTATGTGATTATTTGAGATCACACCGCTCCATTAACTTAGACTAGTTTTTATAGAAATTGAGTATACAGCAAACGGTTAATTGGGCATTACATGAAAAATCAAATATTTTAATTATATTAACCAACAGCAAACGGTTAATTGGGCATTACATGAAAAATCAAATATTTTAATTATATTAACCAACAGTTTCTTAATGTGAAATAACTTAATATCAACCAACAAACTAAGACCTTTTGGTTAGGAGTGGCGGAACATATCTTGATTTCATAAGGAGTGGCCGAACATTTTTAATAGGGCTGCAAACGAGTTGAGTCAAGATAGACTGAGCTTCTACCGAGCATAAAATAATATAGGCTCAAGCTCGGCTTGTTAGGTTTAACAAGTATGAACTCAAGGTCGTTGAGATTTAACAAGTTCAAGCTCGAGCTCATTTATTAAGTGTTGAAATTTACAATTCACATTTTTATCAATTTATGTATAGAAATAATAAACATTATGGATTGATGAAATACATAGTATACACTACGAATATTATTAAGTGTATAGTTCACGAACTCTTTAACGATCAACTCGCTCGCAAACTTAAACACGAGCACAAAATCGTCTCGTTTAAATAGAGCTCTATTTTAATCTTGTCGTAAACTAAAGAACTCAAGTTGAGCTCGGGTGGCTCGCGAATATCTACTCTCCGATTGCCTATTTAGTCCCGATTCATGATTTTGCAACTAAACTCAATAAGTTCAAAGATTTACAGAAGAATAAATAAATAAATAAAACTTGTGGTTTCGAGGAATTTCAGTGACAAGAACACCATAATGTTTGATGATTTGTCGAGGAATTTCGTGATGAACCCCAGAATGGTTTGAAAATAAAGCCATTAAAAAAAGCCCATGTAAATCGAAGAAGTGATCAAGAACTTGTAAAGCTGACCCAGTATTTACTCACTATGATCTTAGCTCCCTTGATCACAATAGTTGGGAGTCATTTGGCAATTTCAAGATTAATGTATTTCTTTCTTTTTGTTTTTTATTATGACCATATTTATATTTTGTTGGACAAAAAACAAAAAAGGGTGGCTTAGAAAAAGTAGTTAGAGGATCAATCCTCTCCCTTCTTTTGCTAATTAAGGTGAAGCATGTAATTTTATGTTAGGACATCTTTTAATAAGCTGTTGGAAGTTTATGACATGTTTTTAAAAGTTATTGTCTGGAGATGATTTGCTTATGTTATAATACGTCGGCAATAAGAATTGAACTTGCTCTCTTTTTTTTTCTTGGTGATTTTCTTGGTTGTTTAACAATAATAATAGGTCATATGTACGATTATATAATTAAGAAGATTTTACGTGTTAATAATGAAATAAATTCAAGTATTAGTAGTAAGTTTAAACATAAGAGATTTTTAAGTGTTAATAATGAAATAAATTCAAGTATTAGTAGTAAGTTTAAACATAAGAGATTTTTAAGGATTGTGGTAGTGATAAAATTGGGAGAATGGGTGAAATATATCTAAAATGATATTTAATTTTAAAAAAAAAACTAAATTGTCATTTATGTCTAAACTTGTGAGTAAATCTTGTAGATTATATTCCAATTGATTCATCTAATCTGGCAAGGATACAATTGGATGCAATGCAAGGACTCGGATTGGACACATATGATCATTGTGTTGTAACGACAGCTTTGGAAGCTGCAGTAATGTTGATGATTCTGTCCTGCAGATTTGATTAGGCAACAACAACACATTATTCATCCACATAAATAAATATATCCAAATACTGAAACTGATCAGAAATCTAAATCACAATTTTCAAAAAAAATAATAATAATCGTTTCGAAAGAATAAGACTATAATTATTGAATCACGTGCAAAAAGAGTGTGTTTTAACAATCTTTTGAATCACGTACAAAAACTGTGCGTTTTAATAAATTTATGAATCACTTGAAAACCATAAGCTATCGAAATTGAGTTGTAATGATTGTTTAACCTTTCACAGAGGTAAATGTTACCCTTCCTCAATATGTGTATTTTATTTTTTTATCCATGAATTAGAAATGAAATAAACTTCTGATCTTTTCATTAAAATTATTTTTTCCAATTTTTCTCTGTGCATGTTGTTTTTTGTTTGACAAGATTTTCTAAATTTTTGCAAATGTATCATTGTTCTATGTAATTTAGAGTTTATTCCATAGACCTTCAATAATTATTCAGATAAAATTGACCTTTATTTTTTCAGATTTTAAAATTATAAAATCTCACGTTTGTTAGTAATGATATATTTTGTTTTCTTTTCACTTTGACGTACCAAAGTAACTTTATTTGGTGGATGTGAGTGAAGACAGAGTGTTGTCATGCAAGTCCATAACAGCAGGCTTTTCAACGTAGATTTCGTCCTCATAATGTTGTCATTATGTTACAAATATAGATTTCGTCCTCTATTTTGCTACCGTCATTTCTTTTACTTTTTATATATATTAGTTAGCTTTGCTTTCATGTCCCCACCACCGCATTATAAAGTACCAGTAGTAATGTAATGTTTTCGCCTACAATTAAGAATGATTTGATTTTATTCATTTTATTTGGCTGCAAAGTTAGGAACCTCATGTGCTGTCCGCTGAAGTTGTTTCGTGATTGATACGGACCCAAATATCCATACGTGATATTATTTAATATATGTGAGTATTTGTGATATTTGTGGCAAGTGATCTTATTTTCTGGAAGAAATATTTCTTCTAAGAGTTGAGCGAGATGGATAGTTTCTTTGGAGAAGTGAACGAGCTGATTTGTAGAGTAGCGACCTAAAGTATGAGGATGAGTTCTCATATATGGTCGCGACCTCTTACGTTTTGTGTAAGGTGCTTAAGCATGGTTATGGGCTTATGAATATCAAGCCCACAGGCTTAATATGGATGGTTTATGGGGTCCTAGCGGACTATATGGAAGGAATAACAGGCCCCGGCCTGTTATGGTAAGAGATCTATTATTAATGAGAACTTAGCATATAGGAAGAATTCTAGTTCTAAGTCGGTCCTAGTGTCATGGTATTTATGAAATTGTGATGGGAGAAGGAAACTCTTGACTTGTGGAATACTTCTCTTGTCTCTATAAAAGGGGTGCATACCTCTCATTATTTTTATCTTGCTTTATCATACTTTGAGCTTACATACTACCACTTGCTTTTGACTTAAGTATCGGAGAACCTTCAAGGGTCTGACATCCGACCCGTCTGAAGGTGCTGTTTTGCAGGATCGGAGAGGTCGCTAGGAGGATTGTTGAAAGCTTAGCAGGTCGCTGTGACGTGTTTGGGATCTATTTCAGGTCGTTGATCTTTATTTTGAGGTTAGTACCCCCTATTCTTGGTAACCAATCTTTTTGGTTTTATCAAGTGGCGCCGTCTGTGGGAAAGAGGGATATCGAGTTCTTGAGCGAAAGGCGTGAGAAATCTCGTAAACGAAGTATGAAGGATAGCAACATATTACCCAGAACCCTACACTATGGTTCTGGATCGAACAAACCAAAGAAGAACAACAGAGCGGCGGAAATCAATGAGCAAGATGCAATAAAAGACGGACATACGCCTTTTCTGGCGGAACCGGTAGTTCCAGGTTTGGAGGGCACACCACTGCCCTCCCCAAAGCAGCGTGAAGCGATTCACATATGGACAAAGGAATGGAAAGATCTGCCCAAGGAAAAGCCCTGCCAAATTAAGAAATGATTCTTAGAGGAGCTTATGGATTTCGTGCCCCTGGAGAAGATGGAAGAGTTGAACAAGTACCTAGCAGGCGAGCTGGGTACTCTAAAAAAGAAGGGTGATGGACCGAACAGCGAGCAGGAAGAGGGGTCGGCAACCAGGAAGGCAAAGCAAAACGAGAGGTCTCTGTCTAAGAGACCTTCTCATGGAAGGAAAGGTCGGAGTAAGCGAAAATATGAGGACACCTCTAGTTCCACCTCGTCCACAGAGTCTAATACTCATAAACGTAAGCGTAAAGAGAAGGGGGTGAAGGTAAGACGGAGTCATTACAAACGTCGAGGTCGCCGACATAACAACTAGTGAAAGTGGAACACAAACCTCGGATATGGATGGCGAATCTCAAGAAAAAACTCGTAAGAGCCGCAGTAGATATAATGAAGGAAATGGTGAGAACGAGGTGGGGCCAGAGAATAAGGCTTTTAGAGAGATGCAGGAGGCCCTGCTAAAATTACAAAAGCGAGTAGAAGGAGAGAAGTTCGACGGAGGTGAGGGGCATCCCTTTTAGGATGAAATGTTGCAGTCCGTAGTGCCTAAGGGGTATAAGGCATTAGAATTTCAATATCGAGGGGCGACAGATCTAGTCGAGCATTTGCAGCTCTTCGTTAATGCGAGGATGTTACACAATTACACGGACGATGTGGCGTGTCGGGCCTTCGTGTCCACTTTGAGAGGAATCGCACAAAAATGGTTCTATCAATTACCGCGAGAGAAAATTACCAGTTATCAGGTGTTGCGAGTTGCTTTTTTGAAACAATTTTCCAGCGTGAGGCAGAGTGCGAAGACGGCACAGTCCCTTTTTACTATGGTGCAGCGACCTAATGAAACATTGAAGCAATATGTTAACAGGTTTACCAGCGCCACTCTGGAAGTACCTGTTGCTACTGATGAGATGAAGGCTGGAGCTTTACACCAAGAATTGAGGAGGGAAGACTTACGCAAGTCTTTGGCAAAGAAGGAAGCGCGAATCTATGATGAAATTTTGGAAAGATGCCACAAATATATACAGGTTGAGGAGGCTGAGGAGGAACATCGGGTGCGTTTTGGTAGGGAGGTCGCGAATATGTGAGGCAGTGTATCTAGGAGGAAATTAAGGAGAGAACCAAGAAGGATAGTGCGCGGACTCTTGAGCCCGAGCTCTGTGATTAGCAAAAGGCCGGAAGGGGATATGCGAGATTGGAGGAATGAAGATTTTACACCGTTGGCCTACCCGCGGGCTAAGGTATTTACTAATATGGAGCGCTTGATACCCATGCTATAAAGTGGCCAGGAAATCGCACACCGATCCCTACTCACCCCAAGACTAATTCCTTCTGTTTATTTCACAATAATTATGGGCATTTCACTGAAAGTTGCAGGCATCTCAAAGAGGAGATAGAAAGACTCATAAAAGCTGGGCATCTGAAAGAAGTGATTTACAAGGATAGAGAGCCAAAGGAGCAGGGGCGACCATTGCCTCCACCACCGCCGAGGGATCCGCCTCAGGATCAGGTCGCGAGATAACCACAACAAGGACATCAGGGACATAATGGCCCACGAAGAAATAAAGGGAGGATAAACATGATCTCGGGCGGACCGACCGATGGGGATTCCAACAATTCATGGAAGAGACATGTTAAGTCATCTCGCCCGGGAACATGGGAGGTCGCCAGTGTGAGTCGGAAATCTCAGGTAGAAGGGTCAGTCATCTCTTTTGGCTCTAATGATCGACGCGGGCTGCATGAAGATCATAATGACGCGTTGGTAATTGAAGCTGAGGTGGCAGGGTACGAGGTCGACAGAATCTTTGTGGATAATGGGAGCTCGGTAAATATAATATATACAGATTGTCTTGAGCAGATGAAACTGGAAAATAAGGTGCGACCTGTGAATACGCCCATATATGCGTTTAACGGGGCACATGTGATTACTGAAGGACAGTTGACGCTAACAGTGATTTAGGGAAGGACGAGTTGCGAGCAAAGAGATGTCTAAAATTTTTGATAGTTCGGGGGAGGTCGGCATATAATGCTATACTTGGTCGACCAGCCCTTAACGCATTCCAGGCCGTAACGTCGACCTATCATATGAGTATCAAGTTTCCAGTGGGAGACAGAGTAGGGGAAGTTATTTCGGAACAGCAGGTCGCGAGATCGTGCTATCAGATGACGGTCAGGAAGGGATTAACTGAAAACAAACGGAAAAGGGATGATGATCGGCCAGAAGGAGTACTTAATGGAAAAAAGATAAAGGAGCAGGAGAATTCTGTTCGACCGAATGAAGAACTGATGGAAATCTCGTTAGAGGAAGGTCGCCAGAGTATACTACAAGGGTGGGGACCTTAATACCTAAAACATTGAGGGACGAGCTGGTGACGTTACTGAGAGAATTTCTGGATGTATTTGCCTTTGGTGATAGGGAGTTAACAGGAGTATCTCCTGAGGTCGCACAACATCATTTAAATGCGGACCCAGAGGCGAGGTCAGTAGAGCAGAAGAGGAGGCATTTCGGGCCGGAGCTGGATAAGGTAATCGAGGAGGAGGTGCAGAAACTGTTGAAAGCTGGCCACATAAGAGAAATTCAATTCCCAGAATACTTGTCTAACGTCGTAATGGTGCCGAAACCGAGACAAAAGTGGAGGATGTGTGTAGATTTTCGCGATCTGAATATAGTTTGCTCTAAGGTCATTATCCTTTGCCACGAATTGATCAGTTGGTGGATTCAACCTCAGGGTGCGAGCTGTTGAGCATGATGGATGCTTCAAAGGGGTATCACCAAATACCTCTTGCAACGGATGATCAACCCAAGGTGAGTTTTGTCACTTCTAGGCAGGTGGAAAAGTCCTGCCTAGAAGCTGGAATGTGTGTCATTTGAATAAATATTATGCCTAGAGGGCGGTTATGGTATTTATGAACTTAAAGGGGGATGGAGTCAGAAGGTAACCCTGAGCCGGGGGGCACTTCTCTCGTATGGAGTTTGTGTTTTGGAAGTTTGTGTTTTGTGGCGGGAGAAGGTAACCCTGGACCGGGGGGCACTTCTCTCGTATGGGATTTTTGTTTTGGAAGTTTGTGTTTTTGTGGCGGGAGAAGGTAACCCTGGACCTGGGGGCACTTCTCGTATGGAGTTTTTATTTTGGAAGTTTGTGTTTTTATGGCGGGAGAAGGTAGCCCTGGACCGGGGGGCACTTCTCTCGTATTGACCTTGTTAGTGATGTACCCTTTGGGGGGTGTCTTTTACGATATATAATAATAAATAAAATTTGGCGAGCTAATTTTATGGTTTTTGCTTAAGTGGTTGTGCTATTTTACTTATGTTTGGGAAGGATGTGTTTGACTTACATATCTTTCTTAAGCTCTTATGGTTGTTTTTGTGCGAGCTAATATATTTTGTGATTGATTGTTTGTGGTTTGATCTCGTGATCTCATGGGTCGAAGTATGATTGATTGTAGTTTCGTGCGATCTATATTAGCTTATGGGTTTATTTCGTACATGGTTTGTGGTTTTCAGTGTAGGAGAGTAAATGCTGAGAAACGATGAGTTATGCAGATATTGAATAAAAGCGAATGTGTTTACAGGAATGGGAAATTATTCATACATGCTGCAAGTATAAATACATGTTTTTCAGATAGTTTTTTCAGAAGAACGAGGTGGCAGGGTTTTGGTGGTTCTGGTAGCAGGAACCATATCTTCGAGCGGCGTCTCGAGCTCAGAGGATAGTTTGGCGGATAAAACAGCTCGACCTTGGCATGATAGCCACCACTCAGCGTCAATTAGCTGCGTCCAATCGCCTTGGAAGGTACTGAAAGGAGGTAGCTTGTCGATGATGGCTGGAACGTCGAGAGCGTAAGTGACGTTCAGTGCTGCGAACTGCTCTTTGATTATCCCAGCAACTTTGAAAATCCATTCTTGAGCACCATCAGCCATCGTACCAAAGTATATGGAGGACTTCTTATATGCCTCCACTATTTTCTCTCGATAAGCGCCAATGAACTTCCTACCGACCACGCTCGTAAGAAAGGTCCGCCGACCTTCAGCCATGCCCTGCTCGTGAATTGCTTGATTTTGTTCTTGGAGCTTTTGATTTTACAGTTTGAGCTCCCCAGTCTGTTTTTGAGCATCCTTTAACTCAGTACCCAGGCGAGCTGTCTCGTCCTTCAGGCTGTTCACCTGACTCCTCAAGATCAGTATCTCCTCTGCGCGAGTCTTCAGTAGTTGGTTTGCTCCATCAAGCTCTCACTGGGTCAAAGATAGCTGCCACGTCTGCTGCTCGGTTTGTGCGGTCAGCTCATTGCAAGTTTTTTGGAGCTCGCTCTCTGTGGGTCGAGCCATCAACTCCTCGGACAGCTTTGAAACCAGGGGACTCAACTATATCATAACATTTCGTGAGGATTTTCGCAAGTATAATCGTATTAGGGGGAAGGGTTTTTCAGAGTCTACCTATTTGATTATGCGCTCATCAAGGAAGGCCTGGATCTCCTTGGCATTATTGCACTAGGCTATTCCTTTGCCCAGGTCTGGAGAACTTGACGAGGTCGCAGCGTGAGGCTTGTGGAGGCGGCGACGTTTTTGCTCAGGAGGGCTCGAGTTCTTAGCAGTAGGCACTAGTACAAAAACAGGATTCAAGAATAGAGATTTAAGAACGCCTCAGGAGGCGGCGTTCTTAAATGTCAGGCAGTGGCATTTTTGTAATAAAAGTGTCACATACGAGAACGTCTTTTTCAAAGACGTTCTGCTATACTGGATATCCAGAACGTCGTTAAAAAGACGTTCTCGTATGTTAGCTATCCAGAACGTCGTTAAAAATGACGTTCTCGTATGTTAAATATCGAAAACGTCTTTAAAAATGTCGTTCTGGAAAGTATTATTCAGAACGTCTTTAAAAAGGCGTTCTCGTATGCCATATTATTTAGGTATTAAAATATGACCACAAAATCAATTTTTTAATTAAAAAATAAAACAAACAAACCCTTATCCCTTCCTCTCCCTGATCCATCTCTCCTCTGCCATTTCTTTCCAAAATCTTACATTCCCGCACGAAGTAGACGGCGAGAAAACCCAACAGAGGCAAGGCTCCAAGCTGGACAACGAGGACACCATCCGGCGGTGCAAGGAGCGCTGCCGCCTGATAAAGGAAGCCGTCTACGCCCACCACCACCTCGCCGCCGCCCACTCCGACTACTGCCGCTCCCTCCGCATCACCGGCTCCGCCCCTCGTCACCTTCGCCTCCGGCGGCATCGGATATTTTTTTTTCGATTCCTCTCTAGATCTGCATTTCTCTCGGTGTGTTTTTTGATTGTTATGAAGTGTGTAGATTTATTTTTTATTGGTTTATTTTCAGATGTATATTGCTCTTGGCGTGTTTTTTTTTTTTTTCAGGTGGCCGTTCATAGATCTATTTTCTTTATGGTTTGATTAGTTTGTTTATTTTTCTTTGTGTTTATTCATGATAAGATTGGATGCCGATGTATGTTCAAAAAACCAATGCGCAGTAACGGCTTCAGACTAATTTGTTGTTATTGAGGATTTTTTTTTAATAATAAATAAAATTAATAATGCAGGTGAAGAAATTCTGGTGGAATTTGTACAGAAGCTCAAGGCAAGTAAGGAATCGGGGCAGAAAGAGGAGGCAATGTGGTCCGATTTCAGCCAACGTATATTTACACTTATGCCCTCGACCAGGCCTTACGTTTTCCGGGATTTCAGTGATATAGCTGATCATATGAGTGGTTTTAGCGATATAGCCATTGTGATTATTTTTGTGTTCTAAAATAATATTATACAAACTTACTTGAAAAATATAACCATGTAGGGTGCGGCTGCATTTGAGACGGTTAGAGATTAAACGCAGCTTCGCGTCTCATAGGCGACATGTCTGGTGCAACTCTAGACGATCCTCTGTTCAAGCGATACAAGAAGTTAGGGTGCTCTATATCTCCGGTCGAAAAAGATGCAGATGATTATAAAATGATAGCCAAGTATCTGGAGAAAACATATGAGCCTGTCAAAGTCGGAGAAATTGTACGGCTTTTGTATATTATCCTTTGTTTTTTCTCGTTTGATCAGAGAAACAGTGTTTTTAGAAGTGTTTTGTGTTTTCAGAGTTATGGAGTGACGATCGATGATGTGTTTGCAGTGGAGTTGAGCGCGGGCCTTTCGCTTGACGAGATCATGAAGCTGCCGAACAAAGTCCTGTTGTGGTGTGGTGCGTATCGAACTTTCTTGATTTGTTGTTTGAAGGTAGGTTCATATCTTCATTCGTTAATAATTATCTGAATTCAGTATAGAATTTTATTTTGTCCTTTGAAAATCATAGTCTATTTCGTAGGTTTGTGACGTGAAAGCTCCTGATTTTGGGGATAACAAAAGAGCAAATTTAGAAGATCTTGCGATGCTGTAGGTGAGACAAACTACTACTACTATTATTATCATACTATATTTATTTACTCATTTAGTGGTTTTCAGAATATTTATGAAGATGATGATAATAGGTTTAGCTCTATTACTATTGCTATCGACACAACAAGTCTGCCTATCTGTGTCTAGTGATAGAATAATTGAGCTGCCTGGGCAACCCCAAGTGAGGTTCCAGCAGTTTTCAGGGTATGTGTGTGTTGATGGGCAGAACGAAAAGTGTCTGTTTTACTATTTTGTTGAAGATGAGATTGACCCAACTTCAAAGCCACTTGAACGAAGTTCGCTTTCTTTCCGCCGAGCCCGCCGTCGTACAAGGTGGTGCATGATGTCGCGACGGGGCTCCTGCTGCTGAGCCCGTTCCCCCACCGCAGATGTACGAGCTGTTCATCGAGCTTAGCATACACTTGCGCGTCAATCTCCTCGGGTAATTATAATTTTCTCTCTCTAATTTCTGTTTGTTCTACTTCTCTCTCTCTTTTTAATTAATGCACAAAAATGGAGTTTGTGAACGACGTTTTGTTATCCAAATCAAAGAGAAATGAAGAAGCTGTGAAAGCATAAGCAAATTGTTTTTGAGATTGATCGGAAAGTTTTTGTTTGCTTTTTTGTTGAATTGAGAAATGCCAATTCTTTAATGCTTTAATCAACCTTAATTTGGTAATTTGGCTCTTCAAAGGAGAAAAAGAAGTTTGGAAGGAAATTACTTGTTAAATCAATCCAATTGCGTTTCTTGCTGTAGGCCTTTTCCGCATATTTCGGGAGCTAGTGAAATTTATATTTTTGTTTTTCATGTGCATTCAGTTGAATTTTTTGTTATTATGGTCAATTGAATTTCTTATTCTAGTTAGCCTACCTGTTCTTGCCAGAAAAAGTGCATGAAAACATCAGAGAATGGGGAGGGTATGCAGATTTTGCATTACGAGCATGGCCAAAAGTATGTGCCACATTATGATTATTTCAATGACGAGGTCAATTTACAATTAGGCGGTCACCGAGTGGCTACTATTCTTATGTATTTGTCGAATGTCGAGAAAGGTGGGGAGACGGTTTTCCTAAGGTCCGAGGTATTTTTTTTTCTTTCCACGAATTTGCTCGGTTTTTCGTCTTGGAGAGAGTTCATATAATTTTTATCTACTTGCAGCTGGTTCATGCTTTGCATGATGATGAGGTAATTTATTCCAAAAATACTGAATCTGTACACAACAATTTCTCTGGATTATTTTATGGATTGCCTTTCACTAAACCTAACCCGGATTTCGTGCAATCTGTTAAGAGCCARTTTTCGCCTGAAAGYAAGTTGTTACTTGTTTGCCAGGAGGGACTCAGGTGAGTTTCTTGTAGTTTAGCTTAGTTACCAATTAAAAAAAACCRGAGTWTTTTTTTTCAAATTTMCATATACCCCTTATATTTTTAGAAACACCCCACTTGAGGTTTGTACTCAATACATACATATGTAGCAACTCAGTTGTGAAATAGAAACAAATATTACGGTGTATTTGTAAACTTCGAAAGATAACCGAAGTTTTTATGTTCGTCAAAGGTATTTTTGTAGTTAGCCCTATGTTTAACTGAGTCTTCCTACATTGTTTTATCTTTACCAAAAATGATGCTATGCTTTTTCAACCAATATAAGGTCTACTGCTGCTGCCAACAAATTAGATGAAGCCGGCTATCAAAATATAGCCTGCATAACATCAGGCCTCCAATCTGTAGCACCTGGTAAATTTCWKCTTAAACAATCAACTGTTATTTRAAGGCATAAAAAGTTGATACTGATAGCATTWTATCTGCAGGGACATTCGATTCTGTTGGTTCAACTGAGCTGCAAAATGCAGGAAAAGCTGGGCTCGTCACAATCCAGGGCAAAATATCGGCTGTTCTAGGGACTGTTCTAGAGATTGGACTCAAATAGATATGCAAAAGATTGTCCGTCAAGTAAGTACATATATATGCTACTTCACTTGTTATTTCCATTTTATTACTATTTCACACTGATGTTGACATGCGTCCTATGGAATAGCATAAACCTTATTTTATCTTTGACGTAAAATTATTATATGTAAAATTATTATAACTCTTGGGTATTTGTTCTGTCTTTGATTTCCAATGGCGTTTTATTAACTCGAGTATGATTTATTTAATCATGGGATCTTGTTTTATTTATTTATTTAAAAGTAATAGATGCATGGAAAGGAAAAAAATCTTGTGATTGATAAATGAGACTGTTACCTAGTGAAGTGACCGAAGTGTTTGAAACTTCGAATAACAGAATTGTCTATGTAGATCAACTGTAAAAAAATAATAGTAAATAGTTTCACATTTTAGTTATTTGACTTTGTACGAGAATTCTAAATTACTCTCATTTCCAATAAGAGATACTGATTCTCCAAGATTGTGTTTGTGTGTGTAACCTGTTTTTGTTTCCAAGATAAGATTTTTAAAAAATAAATATATAAAGAAACAGACCAGGGAATCAGATTTAGAGTAATGGAGCTAAGGTTTGGGTTTGGATGGAATGATTATTTGGGGAAATGAATTCACTTGACCCCATTAATATGAATTTGGAATTTATTATATTATGATATTGTCTAAGTAAATGGATTTTTGTTTAAATGTTGTTTGTTTTCAGTTTACATGGTAGAAACTTTGAGATGTGAGTATTAACAGGGTGTTGGCCACATTTGTATCCTAATGTGTAGGCATTCTTTGGTATCTTTGATGGGCATGGAGGCACAAAAGCTGCTGAGTTTGCAGCTGAGAGCTTAGACAAGAACATTATAGAAGATAATTATCTCTATTTGCATGATTGTTGTTTTGCTTTCTTTGGATGTGTTTCTTAAATTATCGTGGTGTTTTTTCTGGGCATTATATATGTTTTTTTTTTTTGGATACTTGTGTTGTTTGTATTGACATCTTATGGTGATTGTGTATTATTGTGATTAATGAAATGTGTTGTTTGATCTTGGGATTATATAAATGACATGTGTTTTGTGATTTTAATAGGTAATAAAATTGTAATATATATGAGCAGGCCTGGAAAAATGAATTCGAAATGAAATTTGATGTATTTGTTGGCACCTGCTTTCATTTATTTTTTTTAATTTTTTACTACTTTCCAGAATGGTTATTTAAAAACACGTTCTAGAAAGTATACTTTCCAAAACGCCTGTTTTGTAGACGTTCTCGAAAGTACATTTTCCAGAACGCCTGTTTTTTCAGCCGTTCTGGAAAATATACTTTCTAGAACGTCCCTTTTTCAGGCGTTCTCGAAAGTCGAAAGTATACTTTCGAGAACGTTTTAAAAAGGGACGTTCTGGAAAGTATACTTTCGAGAACGCCTGAAAAATGGACGTTTTGGAAAGTATATTTTCCAGAACGTCTTAAAAAATGACGTTCTGAAAAGTATACTATCGAGAACGCCTGAAAAAGGGACGTTCTGGAAAGTATATTTTCCAGAACGTCTTAAAAAATGACGTTCTGAAAAGTTATTTTCCAAAACGGGCGAAACCTGTAAAACCGACTTTCTAGAACGGCTGAAACTTTTTTAAGAACGTCTCTGAAAAACCGTTCTTGAAAGTCTGACAATCAAGAACGCCTCAGCAGGGCGTTCTTGATTGTCAGACTTTCAAGAACAGCTCCATACAGAACGCTTCAGCAGGGCGTTCTTGATTTGCAGAAACAGGCGTTCTTAAAAGCTGTTTCTGCACTAGTGAGGATTAAGAGGGCATTTTCCCTTGCCTTTTGAGGATCTCTTTATCACCTGCATCTCCTCCACGTCGTCATCGGTCCCTGTTCCAAAAGCCTGATTTAATGCTTCATCTACATCGATTGGAGAAGGTACTGGGGCAGCAGCGGGCTGTGGGGTAGGTTGTTCCTTGATTTCTTCGGGGCGTGGTGCAGCACACTTATTGATGAATGCAACTATGATAACAAAGAAGTGTTATTATTCAGTTTTAACAGCGGAGGATGATGTAGAATTGTAAAACTTGAAAAACCTACCAAACTCAGACTCGGTAAGGGCAAGATCTGGTTCGACTGGGCGAGAGTCGATGCCCACATATCGGAAAATATCAGATCGGCTGGTAAGCAGCACCACGTCAAATAAGCGCTTGCTCCACTCTGCGAGCTGGTCAGAATACTTTTTGTACAAAACTGGGCAATGTTTGGGAGTGGGCTGTTTGTGTTGTTTGGGGGTATGGTATTGTAGCTCGGTCAAAAAAGGCCAGACCTCCGTATTATGAGTGAAGAAGAAATTTCTTCTCCACTCGGGGACTTTATTAGAGGGGTTTGTCAAAAAGCGAGATTAGACTGAGCGAGCAGCAAGGTAGAAAGAATTATGTTGATATTTTATTTGAAAACAAAATTGGAAAAAACTTGGATCAGGCTGGGTATCATAGTATTTACACAAAATAATATACCCCGCCAGGAATTTCAGGGAGTTGGGGGTGAGTTGTAAGGGGGAGACTTTGTACAGATGGGAAATTTCAACATAAAATTGATGGGCTGGGAATCTGAATCCTGCCCTAAGTAGCTCGTCGAAGAGGGTTATGTGGTTTGGAGAGGGTTTCATGGGATCTAGGTGGAGGATATCGGGTAAGATCATTTCGCCGGTGTTGGGGAGGTTAAGGGTTCGTTTGAACTCATCAAGTTTTTCCGGGTCGGGGAGTAGCCAGTAATTGTCTTTGATTTCTTTGGTTGTATGAGTTGAGGGAGGTAGGTCGATAGCTTTTATAGCGCGAGCTACAGTCACTGGGTTTTCTAGGAAATGCTCGCAGGGCGGTGCGTTTGTATGTTTTATTACGGGAATGCCCTCTGGAATGTTCGTAAGAGCTAGAGGGGCAGGGGAAGGATCTTCAAAAATGTTTTCTAGGGAAGCCTGGGCGTCGATATGAATCCTAGTTTGGGCCTCTAATTCCGACCAATCAACGTCGCCTTCTGGCTCGTCACGAAGGCCAGAGGGGGAGGGGGGGCTATTTTCGCCTCCTGGTAAAGATGTAGAGGTTTATGGTGGGGTTCGAATCAGGTGAGAGGCTGGAATTTTGTGAATTTGGGTTGGAGGATGCAAAATTCATCATCAATTAAGAACACATGGGGAGGGGAACTGCATAAAATATAATAACTCAGCAGATGTGATGCATATATGGCAGCAGAATTTAATTATTGAAAAGAGAAGAGATCAAGGGGACTTACACATTTTCGAAGTTGTGGAGGTCGGTGAAGAACGTTGCGTTGTTGATAGTTTTTCGACAACTGGCTGGTTGGCGAGCTTTTTGCAGAGCGAAAATGGTGGTTTCTTTGCTTGAAATTTCTGAAAAGTGTTGAATGGGGAAGGTGAAGGGGTTTTTAAGTGTTGGGCGGCGAGAAAGTTGATGGGACAGGTAGAAGCGGGAGAGTTATTAGGGGTTTTAAGAAATATTTGGGACCTTTTATTTTGGGCCCACCGTGTTTATTATACTCCGGGAAATGAGGAAGTGACACGTCCCCAACACACTGTCAGACTGCATTTAATGAAACTTAAAAGGGATGGGATGGATAGAGAAAGGCGTGTTTTGACTTTTGGGGTTGTTTATGATTGCGTTTTTGAAATTATTGAGTACGAATATAACTTCAGGTCGGGGGAGGAAAGTTGTATGAATTCAGGTCGAGTCTCAAGTCGAGCCTGGGGACTTGGTCTGGGGGACTCGTGGGTCGTCTCTTACGAGGTGATCACTTTGTCTTATCTGGTATTTTGGAGGTCGCAGGTATACTTGGTGATTTATTGTGGGATGTTTTGATATTATGGCTCGGTGGGTCGAGCGGGGTGGTTCTAAAAAGTGGATTGGTAAGGTGGGAGGGTGATTTATTTATGTGTTCATGTTTTGTCATTTAGTGGTTGTGCTTTTTTAATTCTGCTTTACATGTCCTATCTGATTTAGTGCCTCAATCAGCTAGAACATTGGGGACTAGCTGATACGGATCTAAATGTTCATACGTGATATTATTAGATATATGTGGGTATTTGTGATATTTATTGTAAGCGACCTCATTTCCTGGAAGGAGCATTTCTTCTAGGAGGTGAGCGAGCTGGATGGTTTTTTTGGAGAAGTGAATGAGCTGGTTTGTAGAGTAGCGACCTGAAGTATGAGAATGAGTTCTCATATATGGTCGCAACCTCTTACGTTTTGTGTAAGGTGTTTGAGTGCGGTTATGGGCTTATGAATATCAAGCCCACGGGCTTAATATGGATGTTTATGGGGTCCTGACGGACTATATGGAAGGAATAACAGGCTCCGGCCTGTTATGGTAAGAGATCTATTATTCATTGGAACTTAACATACAGGAGGAATCCTAGTTCTAAGTCGGTCCTAGTTTCATGGTATTTATGGAATTGTGATGGGAGAAGGAAACCCTTGACTTGGGGAATACTTCTCTTGTCTCTATAAAAGGGGTGCATACCTCTCATTATTTTTATCTTGCTTTATCATACTTTGAGCTTACATACTATCACTTGCTTTTGACTTAAGCATCGGAGGACCTTCACGGGTCTGACATCCGACTCGTCTGAAGGTGCTATTTTGCAGGACCGGAGAGATCGCTAGGAGGATTGTTGAAGGCTTAGCATGTCGCTGTGACGTGTTTGGGATCTATTTCAGGTCACTGATCTTTATTTTGAGGTTAGTACCCCCTAATATTGGTAACCAATCGTTTTGGTTTTATCACTGATCTTATAAAATTGACCTTTTTAGGTTATAAAATCTCACGTCTTTACTTTGTGGTTTTATATTACGTTTTTTCTTTCATTCATATACCTTTAATTCTTCATCTTCAAGACCAAATCAGTCACGTTCTACTCGTTTTCTTGCTAATTGTGAGGTTGGTGATAGTACAATAATCGATTTGTTTCTCCTTTTGACCGACTTTTAATGCAAAGACTGAATAATGAAACTTTTTCATATTTTTTTAATTATTGCAGACTGTGAATACATATTAAGAAGTTATCAGCCCTTCTCTGCATTAGCTCCTTAGATGATCCCGTTTGTACAAGTGAAGCCATTCCATGGGATGAGTGCAGGTATATGATATGTGCAGTCCATTTGCATGCAAGAACCATTGATGATAATTATTTTCAAAAACACATGAAGATTCTTAACTTTTTCATTTACTTTTCATTAGACATAATTAATTTTAGTTTCAGATAAATAACTTTTTGTTGTCTTAGCAGTTTCCTTTGCCAATCATCTACATACATCAATTGATCATCAGGCAAATTTCCGAAAATGGCAGTCTCAGCAGTTGTCAATGAGAATGTTGTTGAAAAACAAAATGCGGAGATTGGAATCAGAAATCGCCCAAATATTACACAGTCCACTGGAGACTGAACAAGAGTCAATGACATGGTTGCCCCTGTTAGGAAATTATCAAATGTCCCAAGATATTTTCTCTGATAATTTAAAAAGAAGGTAAAAAGAATCAAATTGGAAAGTGAGATGAGCAGCTATATACCAAATTGTACAAGAGCACAGCGGATTTTCAATATTTATTGGAAAGCATGGAATAAAATAGAAGCATTATTTATTTGACCATTTATTACGTGAGCGTGTAAATTTATGTCGCCCGTATTGTATAAACTCGTGAGTTATGTTATTACTGTTTTACTTATCAAATTGAAACATAATTCTATATAATTAAATATATATATATATATATATATATATATATATATCACAGCCTAATAATAATAATAATTTCCATGCAACATGTATTGAAATTCGATTATGATTTATCCAATCTGGTATTCCATACCAGTTTCTACATACCTCATAGTGAGTCACCTAATGAGCCCTGGTCATCTTGAGTTTTGGCTTGGCCTTCTTCATTTGTCGTGCGCGCTCTTTAGACTCCTTCTTGCGGAGACCCTCTGCACTTAGCTTCGATTCGGCCTCCTCCAACTTCTTTCTCTGCTCAGCCTTCTTTCTCTGCAAAGCTTCTTGCCTCTCACTTTGAAGCTCTCTGTACATCTCTTGGGCAACCTTTGATCTCGCTGCTTCTGTTTTCGATCGAGCCTGAGACCAACAAAATTATGTGGAGCACTGATCAAAATATTATGAAAAATTCTTGAGATTTACCCAATTATTTACAACAAAACCCAGTTATCTTTCAAAATTACAAATTACACAATGTATGACTATACTTACATGTGAGCTAAGCTTGTATCTTCCAATAAGATCGATGTAATAAGGTACAAGAGCAACCAAACGAGACATATCAGCCATGTTGGTGGCATTAGGGAGAGCAAACTTGAGCACTAGCATCTTCTTGTTTGACCCCACGTGTTGATCTGACAAGTGCATCGAGATGAAACCTTTTCCAAATTTCTCGAAAGCCTTGTCCCCAAAAACCTTCAAAACCATCCAAGAAAACTCATAATTAGATTTTATGAAACGGCATCAACAGAAACTATAGTAACTTACAGCATTACCAATGTTGCTAAACACAAACACAACTGGAAGTTAAAACCAGGTATTAACAAGTGTTATTTACGAAAATATACCTAGCCTATTGCAATTTTGCAATTTAACCCCAACCTTCCTTTTAATTTTGGTTCACAACTCTTGTTTTAGCAAATAAAAAAAGTTGGTTCTCAGTAGTCGTTGTTCTACATTTTCAAGGCAAATGTGCATATTCTTCCCATTCTACCCTTACTCATTATTCTATATACTTTATGGAGTGTCTTAATAGAAAAACTAAAACAATATGGGTGCGGATATACGACCCCAACAACTTATGAGTTTACCCCAAATTATTTTAAACAAAAATAGGCCTTAATGAAAAGACTAAAATAACCCTACTCATAATATATAATTAAAATTAAAAAATAAAATTAATATAATTATATAAACATTAATATATATATATATATATATATATATATATATATATATATATATATATATATATATATATATACCATGTGAGGATATACGCACCCCAAAATACTATTAGTTAACTTCAATACAGAAATATATTAAATCCTCGTAACTTCTTCTTCATCCCCAAAACCTATTTTAATACCTAAAAAAATTCACATTAAAACTTGTAAGAATGAAGGATAATGATAAGAACAAGATGAATAATGTTATTATTCTTGACATCTATCTGTTTTAGTCATTTTTTTTTCTGTTTTTTTGGGTGTATTACTATTTATTGGGTTGAAAATCGCGAATATGTTCGATCTGGTTTTAATGAACAACTGATGTATGTTCGAAAGTTCTGACCGAACATTATACATATGTTCGAATATATTATTTGAACACTTGCATATTGTTCGAATTATATTTATGAACATGGCCTATATGTTCGAAATTTTCGACCGAACAGATGGCTCTGGTTCTACGAACCAGAGTAGAACACGGTAATTTTTTTCAAAAACTTCAAACCCTAACCTAATAAGTGAATCAAACCCAATGAGAAACTTATCCCGTACGTTTGATGGCTCATCCCGTTCCATTCTTCCTCTCGTAAATTATATGGATTTTTCAAAGCAATTTTTTCTTCCCTTTTTTCTCATCTTTTTCTCCTCTGCCTGCGTTTTCTTTCTTCTTCGCAGTTTCTTCCTCTCTCACTTTCCTTTTCTATTCTTTTTCAAATTTATTATTATTCTTTTTATTTTAGTTTATTATTATATTATATATTATATTAAATAGGGGTAAAATAGGGTGTTTGTGGGGTTAATTTAGTAAAAAAAATATATATTTTAAAAGTTTTTGGGCATAAATTATTGGGGTGCGTATATCTGCGCCCAAACAATATTTTAATATGAGTATTATAGTTATTCTTGTGCACAATGTTAAAACAAAAGGTATTATGAACCGGAGGAAGTAATTAATTTTTTTCGAATCGATCCTCCGGCAAAATAAACCAAAAAGAAAACCTAGCCCAGTGCATCTTTTGCAATTTAATCCAACCTTTTCATTTTTGCAATGTCAGACTCAAACTATTGATTTATTGCAAATCGATCCTCTAGCAAAATCAACAAAAAAAAAAAAAAAAACACCTCCCAACCTTTTTGTTTTTGTAACGTCAGCCTCAATCTATTAATTTTTTTTTTCAAATTAAAAGGTTGGGAAAAAATAGCAAAAACAAAAAACACGTCAAACCTGATCAAGCACTACATCAGTAATCATATCCCCAGCAACCTCCTTCGATTCCGCCACCACCTGCAGCTCCTCCGCCACCCACTTCCTCCCACTTGGCGGCGGCACCAACCCCGAAAACCTCTGCAAGTCTCCCATCTCCTTCTGCATCATCTTCGCCAATTTCTTTCTGGCCAAGGCAAAAACCACCTGATCCATCGCCTCGTCATTCATAAAGACCTCGAACGTGATCTCGTCCTTGCAAGGCACCACCATGTTGTACAACCGAGAAATCAGATCGTGCCTGCTCTTCAGATCCATGGTGGCGAGCAATCCTGAGCAGAATCTCCGGCCGCTCGCGTAGAACTTAAACACGTTTTGCCCTTCCTTGAGCAGCAACGGCGAGTCGTTGGTCTCGCCGACTCCTAACAAGCTGAAATTCCTGTCGAAGATGGAGTCCTTGGCGGCGAAATTGCTCGCCCAGGCCAACGCCAGATTCTCGTTCTCTCTCCTCCCCGTGAAGTAATTGATTAAAAATATGATCAGGAACGAAACGCACGCGATCTCAACGGAATAGGAACTCAGCTTCTTCGGAGCTTTCGAATCCGGTTTCTGTTCGCCCTTCGGATCCTCGGAATTCGAATCGGGTTGAGACGCGGATTCGGGAACCGTAGGTGAGTGAAAGTGCTGAGGAACGCCTTCGAATTCGTCCTCATCCCAGTAATCAAACGACGACGTGGAAGCGGGCTTGGGATTCGAATTGGGGCTCTCATCGGAAGTCGGAGATTGAATCTGGGAAGGAGCGGGACCGCTGGGGCCGCGGTGTGACTCCGGGGTGGAAGTGGAGAGGGAGATGGAGGGCGGCGGCAGCGAGCGGAGAGGAGGTAATACGTCGTCGGATTTGTGGTCTCCGATGAAGAAATCTTCATCTTCGTCGGCGTCGAATCCCTCGAAGTGGGGGCGGTCGGCGGAGATGTGGTGGAAGAGGAGGGAGAAAAAAGAGAGAAGGGCGAGGAGGTATAGGATGGTATCGCCTCTAGGGAGAAAGAGCGAGGAGAGAGAAGAAGAAGTGGTCGCCATGATTTTTGATCTTACCACTGCAGTAGACGGTGAATGGTTGGTTACTCCGTGTGCAGCAGTTAGGTGCTTAGTGAATTTAGTGGACTTGGGTATTAAGATAGGATAATTAAGAGGTGTTTAACTTGGCCTAAAAATTAAAAATTTGGGACAGAGATAATTTCATTTAACGGGCTATTAGGGACCACCGAACCATGATCACAGTTTAAATTTAAGAATGTGTAATATGATGCGTTCCATTTTAATTTTAGATGCTATTTAAAAATATATTTATGTCATATTATAAAAATGGTATTTGTATTTGTAAAATGAGTTGTACTATTATTGACATATTAAAAAAAGGGCGCGAATATACGCAATCCAAAAATTTATGAGTTCACTCCAAGTGATTTTAGACAAAATTAACCCTATTTAAAAAGACAAGAATAACCTTACTTACAATATTAATTAAAATAGAAAAAATAAAATTTATACAATTATTATATTATATATTAATATATATATGATAAAACCTACGTG
>BMAC01000697.1:321066-351073 GCA_014905375.1 Phtheirospermum japonicum | reverse complement strand
AGAAACCTACGTGTATGAGAAAAACCTACGTATCATAAAACCTACTTACTGTGAGCGCGAGGAAAATTATATGTGGGCATGCTCAATCCTAAAATCACTGATGAATCCCGCGTGTTTGCCCACAGTTATTGTCACTGATAAGGAAAACGCATTAATTAATGCGGTGTCGGCTACTTTTCCAAAGGCGAGACAAGTTTTATGTCGTTGGCACATTGGTAAAAATGTGCTGGCAAATTGTAAGAAGATGTTCCGCACAAAAGAAGAGTTTGAATCTTTCAATAGTTTATGGAATAAAGTGATGCTTGCCGATAACGAATTTGATTTCAATGAACAACTCAAGAGATTTGAGGCTGATTATTCCGATCATCCATTAGCCGTACAATATTGTATTAATCAGTGGGTCAATCCCTACAAAGATCGCTTTATCTCTGCATTGATAAATAATATTATGCATTTCAATAATACGACAACGAATAGGTACATAAAAAATTTTTATTTTTACTTTTTAAATTTCTGCGACTATTTATTTATTTTTATTTTTATCATGAAAGCTTATTCTAATGTCTTTTTTAGGGCCGAAAGTGCGCATGCCAAGTTGAAAAGACATTTGGGATCGAGTATGGGAACCTTTGAGACATGTTGGACGAAAATACATTCTCTTCTCGAAACTTCACACACTGCAATTAAGACTTCGTTTGAGAAGAGTATTCACGTAGTCCAACATCGTTATCAACCGACTATGCTACGTGGTGAGATTTCTATTGCGGCGTTGGATAAAATCGTAAATGAAATGAAGGTTATAAATGACATTGGCATCGACTCATTACTTTGTGGTTGTTTGCTAAGAAAGACGTGTGGTTTGCCTTGTGCACACGAGATTAGTGAATTCAAGCGGTTGGGGATGCCAATACCACTAGACAGTGTGAAAAAGTTTTGGAAAAAATTAGACATGGAACCAACTCAATGGGATGATGCGAGTGTTGGAAAGGATATTCAAAATCGGGTGAAAGACAGCATTGCGGATTACTTGAACAAGTTTAAATTGGTTAATCAGTCTGAGCAGCTACTAATGTTGAAAAGGTTGAGAGAAATTTTGAAACCTGACACAATGTCTTTGATTCCGCCTGAGGTCCCTGTACGACCTCGTGGAAGGCCAAAGGGCAAACGCGCAAAGAATGTGAACTCAACAAAGCGTGATCCGAGCAAATTTGAGTACGTTGAGTCATTTCATGATAGTTGTTCTCCAATGGAACAAAGTATCGACTTGAGTGGGCCCATTCATATGAAACCGATGTTCGTTTCTGCTCCAAAGCAAAAGCAACCGGTTATCCGTAAAAAAACGAGATCGGCTGCACATGGGTGTTTTACGGATGAACTTCCTACCCTATTTCGTGATTACGTCCTTGAAACAAAGAATGTACTAGGGGATGGTCATTGCGGCTTCCGTGCAGTTGCTCATTTAATGGGTTTTGGCGAGGATTCGTGGGGCAAAGTGCGGCGAGACCTTAGTGATGAATTGCAAAAACATCGTGATATATACACTAATGTATTCATCGCACGCGGAGCTGTTGATGATGTGTTATGCACACTGAACTACTATGATACACCTGCACCCATGAAACATTGGTTGTTACTACCAGAGATGGCTCACCTTATTGCATCTGCGTACAATGTTATATTGGTGGTATTATCCCTAAGCGCTTGCTGCACATATTTGCCTTATACATCATCGGTTCCAGTTTCCGTTAACCCTAAATGCATATGCATCGTATTAGTCGCTGGTGAAAGGCACTTTATTGCGGTAGGTTGCTTAGTTTTTAATACATACGTGATTATTTTTACAGTATAGTAATCAATTTTTTTTTAAATAGGTGAACTTACGGCCGAAACATCCACTGCCTATCGTACCTTTTAAGTGGTATGAACGACGTGAGWATTGCGCAAAGGGATGGGAAGTGTTGTGCATGCAACAACTTAAGTTATACAATGACCTCGTGGCAGGGAATTAAACTTATTATGATCGTTTGGTTATTTTTTATTAAACGTGGCACTRTGTAATTTGTRTTTTCTRTTTTATGAGTAGTAATGTGTTGAACGTATTTTACACGATATTCAAGATATTTCATAATGCCAAACCTGACAGAAGGGTATTCGAAACAGATGTCGTACAAACATACATTAGAATATAAAAAACAAAAATAGAGAGGTGTTCGGAACAAATTCCCGAACGTACTGCAAATGTTYGTCTATAAATTTCGAACACAAGTACTATGCTCGAATATTTACCTCGAACACCTCTCTGTTTTTGAGAAACCGAAAACAGAGAGGTGTTCGGACACTATTCTCRAACATAATGCAAATGTTCGTCTGATTATTTYRAACACATCGTCTATGTTCGAATATTTAATTCGAACAYCTCTCTGTTTTGYCAACCCAGAAACACAGAGGTGTTCGAATTCTCTACTCGAACATACGAAAAGTGTTCGGCAGTCAAATTCGAACACATGCAGTGTGTTCGAATATTTTCCTCGTACACCTCTCTGTTTTCTCTCTGTTTTTTGAGAAAACGAAAACAGAGAGATGTTCGGACACTATTCTCAAACGTACTGCACTTTTTCGGTTGTAACTTTCGAACATGTGCAGTGCGTTCGGGTGCATATTTCGAACACCTCTCTGTTTTGTCCATTTTCTAAATAATTCAACAACAAACACCATAACAACTAAACACGTTCGAATATAAAAAAAAACAATTAAACAATATACTGAACTTGATTCACCAAAACAAGAAAYAATCYAACACAAACAAGAAATATTGTTAAACTACGTTCGAATCAAGCACAAGTRCGAACTACCAAATATCCAAAAGTACTAAATACAAATAACAATTCAACTAAAAAAATCCCGACAACTCCTAGAACATCATTATAGTCCAACTACGTCTACGATTGGACGGCTCAGGCATCATCACTATCACTATCACTATCCCCCCCTCCTAAGGCTTTGTATGCATCCTCCACTGTGAGATAGTCCTCAGCGAGATCTTCTTCCCGACGCCTCCATCGTTGCACCACTCCTTGAAGCAGATCTCGTGCAAGTCTTATCTGCTCAGCTGCACTGGCCGTCGAAGAGCGACTAAGATTAGTCGAACGTCGTTCTGGATTTTGCACGATCGGATGAGAATGCTTGATGTACCATGCCATGTAATTTGGCGAAGTCTCCCCCGGAAAGCTCATTTGACGCCCACGTCGAGGGCCAGCCAGCAAATGAGAATCCCAGTGCATATAATAGCTTGCAAGCGAAGATGCCCACTCTACCTTGTAGCGAGTACTGTTTTTAGGTCGTATTGCAACCCTTGGACCAAGAGGGGCATCTGGAATTCTCTGAACATGACCAAACTGTCTCAAAACACGATCCGGATGGTAGGGCTCAATAATGGAAAAACATCTAATGCATCCTTGGAAAAAAGCGACATCGCGAAATGTATACTTATCACGAATGGTGTCGAATGGGGACCAATCAACTTACATATTGTAAATCCCTCAATTATTTTATAAACAACTAATATGAGTATGAAATCAATAAAACTAAATATGAGAAAATCATTGAGACTTACATCTGATACCGTCAGCGAGTCGAGTGTCTCTCTATGTGCCACAATCTCTTCTAGCCGTCCTGCTGATCGTGATGATGGTGACCACCTAAATGCCAAAGGTTTCCAGCTCTCGTACTGTGTGTTGTGTGGGGGTCGCATGCAAGGAAAGTATGCATATATCCACGCCTGCAATATTTCATCTTAGTAAGTACTAGTTAATTTCATGTATATACATCCAATAGAGAATTTATTGAAAGATAGTAAAAAAGTTCATACCTCAAGTAGTGTGAAGTAGCCACAAACCGATTTGACCTCGCATCTTGATGCGTGTCCTAGCTGCCTATACAAAAAAGCCAAAGCACCGGTGCCCCACGCGATCAAATTCATCTGATCAAGATCTTCCAATAATCTCAGATAGGTGGTCATTACTTTATTTCCAGTCTTATCCGCAAACAACGTGCACCCAAAAGTGTACAAAACATACGCTCGCGTTGCATATTCTAGATTCTCCGTATCCTCAGACTTAATAGCCTCACAAAACTTCTCCTTTAGCCACTCAAGTCTCACATAGCTACCTCTGGTGTGAGCAATCTCCTCGTAGGCCTCAAATTGTTCAACTCCTAACAACCACGACACCAAAGCATCGCCTTTCTCCTCCACTTGATCTCCTATAAGCTCCACAGGATTTCCAGAAACCGATAATCCAGTCAAACAATAAACATCATCCAACGTAATGGTCATCTCCCCAAACGACATGTGAAATGTATTTGTTTCCGGATGCCAACGTTCCACAAATGCACTTATCAAAGTTCTATTTGGAACGGGGTATGACACACCTCTTAAATCAAGAAGCTTCGAGCGCCTAATTAATCGTCTGAACCGTACAGTCTCACGTTTCGGAACTTCCCACTGAGACAATTTCAATGAATGACACTGAAATCTCAAAATATCTCGCTTAACGTCAAACCATATTTTTGAGGCAACATGCGTCGGAAAACTAGGCAGCAAAGTAATAATCTCAGGACCTCCAGGATGAGGAGCCTTGAGTATCTCATCCTCGGCAGCAACAGTTGCACGCCGAGCTCGTCCACCCTCTCCAACCTCTTCATTCGATATAAGTGTCTCTTCCATATTTCCAAAATCAATATTTCTTTGCCCCCGATTTGATGAGCCTCGACCTCGTTGCCTTCGCATCGATGCCGTTGGTCTTATTCTGTATCCTTCCGCATCTCCATCATCAATAGCTGGTTGGACAAAAAAAACACAATTTAAAAACGAGGCATGTATTTGCAACCGATTTTAGAGCCCAACCAAACAATACACAAACAACACCAAACAATTCATTCAAATCAAATATCAAGAACATAATTTCATCAAACCAACTAAAAATTTGAATAATGAAAACACATGTTTATAATCATTCAATTAGTTGAAAACAAAGACGTTCGAAGTAGATTTTCGAACACACAGAATATGTTCGAAAAGCATAACTGAACATTAGCATTCTGTTCGAAAATTTACTTCGAACAAATTGGTTTTGTTCGAATGAAATGTTCGAACAAAAACATAGTGTTCGAAATATATTTTCGAACATAATCTGTGTGTTCGAAAATTTACTTCGAACGTCTGGATTTTCAACTTCTGGGAGAAATTGTTCAATCGACAGCCATGAACATTGAGTATATGTTCGAAATATTTGGCCGAACACACGGCTATGGTTCTGAGAACCTGAATCGAACACTAAAAGTATAACTGAACATTAGCATTCTGTTCGAAAATTTACTTCGAACAAATTGGTTTTGTTCGAATGAAATTTTCGAACAAAGACATAGTGTTCGAAATATATTTTCGAACATAATYTGTGTGTTCRAAAATWTACTTCGAACGTCTGGRTTTTCAACTTYTGGGAGAAATTGTTCGATCGACAGCCATGAACATTGAGTATATGTTCGAAAAATTTGGCCGAACACACGGCTATGGTTCTGAGAACCAGAATCGARCACATCAAGTTGTACCCAAAAAATTTAAACCCTAACCTAAATAACTCAATCAAACCAAATGATAAACTTACCTCTCACGTTTGATGGTTCACCCCGTTCCATTTCTCCTCGCTGATTTCCGAACAAAGAATTTTTCCTCTCTTTTCTCCCTTGTTTCTTCTCTGCCCGATGGCTTCTCTTTTTCTCTCGCTTTTTCTCTCCTTCTCCCGCTTTTCTTTTCTTTTTCTTTTCTGTTTCTTATTAATATTCTATTTTATTTTATTTTATTTATTATATTATTTATTATAATATAGGGGGGGTAAAATGGGGTGTTATTGGGATTAACTTAGTAAGAAGAAATACATTTTAAAACAGTTTGGGGTGTTCTTATCAATTGGGGTGAACTCATAAATTTTCGGGGTGCATATATCCGCGCCCTTAAAAAAATTATAAACACAAAAAATCTCAGCAAAGCAAAGATAAAGAACGAACGCGGATATTAATTTATCTCTCCCTTGGGTTTGCACAGTTGTTAACAATAGTCACAATCAGCAAAAATCTATAATCATTAAGCGACATTTCCAGCACAATTAATTATGTCTGGTACGTTTGTCATGTCATGCATTCAATCCAAACTCATATACACAAAAAAGCCAAGCCTAGCCTAGCTGAATTTGCAGATTGAGCGACAAGTCACTAAGTGGGTTTATCTTCCTCCAGAAACAAGTGAATTATAGATCTGATTACTTCATTTTCCACTACTGCTGACTTCTGCAAAGCACAGTCGAACAGATTAATAAATAATTTAAAAAAAAAAAAAACTGTAGTCCCACTAAGAACATTTTATAATTGAGGGATGTTGATTAATAAATAATACCTCTGGCTTTCTAATGAGCTCCTTTAGAATAGAATGAAGAGTAAACCGGAGTTCTTTGAAAAGCACAGCAGTCTGTGCTGGTGCTGCCATTTTCAGCCAATTATCTACAATGACTAACCCAGTCTGCAGAATCAAGAGCAGAAATTATTTCCAAAACCCCTAAAAAAATATGATTATGCTAAAAATCATAAATAGAAAGATACCTGATGCTGAACATTTATTGAACCACCAAACAACAAAATAGAGTAGGGGGAAACAATAGTTGTGTCTCGCAGGAACACTTTAGTTGTCTCAACCTGCAATTGTAATGAACATGAATACCAAAAATAGAAAGGGGAAAAAAACACCAAAAAGTTGAAATTATATGACAACTATGCATGCCAACCCATTTGAGTGTGAGCCTAAAAGCCTATTCAACAACTTCAAAACCTAAAATGGTGAAATTCTTCTAACAAATTAAATGGATGGGTAAGATACCTTACATTAAGTTACACATTCTCCTCAAAATAACTTCATCCAACTGAAGTTAATCTCAACATTAATTTCGGACATATACATGATCTCCTACACTAAGGAGACTTATTTCGCTCATGATCAGTTTTCTCCTATACAACAATCATAGACCCTAATCAAATCAAGAATGCTTATTCTTGAATTTCTATTGGGGGGAGGGGTGGGGTTGTGGGAGGAGGAATAAAAATAAGGGGAAGTTTTTTTTGCCCCCCAATGTATGCTATTTTTTTCACTTTGCCCCCCGAAGTATTTTTTGTTCCACTTTGCCCCCTGATGTACAATAATTTGCGACGTTTCCCCCTAAACTTGATTTCCGACGGAATATTCCTTCTAGATTCCATCGACGGGCAGCTTGGGGGCAAAGTGCAAGAATCTTATAGTTTGGGGGGTAAAGTACAAACAAAACTTAAAGTTTGGGGGGCAAATTAAAAAAATATAAATATTGGGTTTTTGTCTTAAATTTTTATATTTGAAAAAGATATAGAATTTTTATCTTATTCACACACACACACAAAGTTGTCAATACAATTCTATTTTTTTTTTTTTTAAACCATAAATTTCCAATCAATATTTATAATTTTCTAAATATAAATGTTGTCAATACATCTTTTATATTATTAAATAAATATGAAACAAATGACTAATTATTATGTAAATCATTAGGCTATATAATATAATAATATATTATTATGTAATATGATTGAACAAAATAGAATAAAGGTGTATTTCGTATATGCATTATAATATTATGATACGAAAAATAAAATTATCATTCGATATTATTATTTTTATAAAAAGTGTGATTAAATACTATTTTAATCACGAGTACATTGTTATATAAGATTGAATCACCATATTACTTAGAGATAAAGTGTAAAAATGACTTTAATATTTGCGTCCAAGTGCAATTATACTTATATTATAAGATAATTTTTTAATTATAACTTTTTAACTATATTACTAATTAATATGGCATTATTTCACGATCATATATATACATACATATATATATATATATATATTATATATATATATATATATATATATATATATATATATATATATATATATCATTTACATATATATATATATGTATATTCTATTTTTTTAATAAAAATAATAATTTTACATAAAAACTCAATATTAATATTATTTTAATATTTCATCCAAATTATAAGATTTTTGGACTTTGCGCCCTAAACTTTAAGATTTTTTACATTTTACCCTCCAAACTATAAGATTCTTGCACTTTGCCCCCCAAGCTGCCCGTCGATGGAATCTAGAAGGAATATTCGGCCAGAAATAAAGTTTAGGGGGTAACGTCAAAAATTATTGTACATCAGGGGGCAAAGTGGAACAAAATTACTTTAGGGGGTAACGTCAAAAATTATTGTACATCAGGGGCAAAGTGGAACAAAATTACTTCGGGGCCCAAAATGTAAAAAACAGCACATTGGGGGGCAAAAAAAAATCCCTAAAAATAAATAAATAAAGTCACCATGAAGCCCCCTTTCCCCAACAATGCTTATTCTTGAACTTATTCCTAGTTTTTTTACTATGATAATTGATATTCACAAGTGGTCATACCTTTTCAAGAAAGACTAAAAATGGATACTTAAATGTTTTCTGGCCGCTGTTAACAGAAGAAGGGTGTATGTGAACTTCTCTTTTTCCATCATTCCACACAGGACGAGCTCCACTACTGCCTCCATCAATGGTGGCAACATTTGGATAAAGACCCGCACATAGAATTGCCTGCATATATACCTTGAGAATAAATACAAAGAGAAACAACCTTCCCAGACAGTCAATTGACATTGGAATACAAACCCAAAGCTTTTATTATCTGCTTCTTCACCAGCTATTAACTGATGAGTGATGGAACATTCACAAGTAGATTTAAATTTTAGTTCAACCCATAACATCTATCAGTTAATCCCAAACATGGTTTTATTTACCTTCACCACTACTGAATGACTTGAGTACTGATTGAATGGCTGTGTCAAATCTGAAAGCCAATTATCAAGCCTTTCTTTCTTTTTCCAGCCAACCTGCTCCAAAATTTCTACATCATAACATGAAAGAATCTAACTTGACAAAATTTTGTCTAAGTTAATATGTACAAATATCAGATTACGCACAAAGAAGCATTAGGGTGAGGAAAGTTTGCTAAGAAGTCTAACAATTTAGCTAAGCTAAATGGAACACAAACAATAAAAACAAATGAAATGTCATTTATAAATCTATGATACATAACATCGACTGGCCCTATGGTATCTCAAAGTCAACTAATATCTGCTTCTCATTAAATTATGTTTCTAGTTTCATCCCCACCCCACTCCCAACGATAATCAACTCTGTTGTGCGAAAAATAAGTGTGGTAACGAGCAAATGAGTTCATCCTGTGGCAGAATAAGTTCACTTTGTAACGAGATTTCTGGTACATTTTGGTAGACTAGAAATAGAGCTAAGCAACAAACAGGGTCATCCTTTAGTAAGAATTTTGCAAGCCCCTAGCAGAACACTCCAATATTATTCTTATATGCCAATGTGTAATGTATCAAGCTAGAGACCAAGGAACCTAAGATAACCTCTTGTTTTGCATTTCCAGTATCTTTGTCAGCACTTGTTGACAGCAATCTTATGTCTCTGTCTATATTATAGCATCAGGTTGTCAACAATTTATTACTTCTTACGGAGGTTATTACTACTTGGCAAGACCCAAATCACATCGAGCATCTTGATTAATCATCAGAGGAAAAAAAATATCTGTAATTCAGAAAGGAAATGCATCCACATTGCAAAAACTGATAACTGTAATCATATCTAAAATAAATATACCTTTGGAACAGTAATCAGCCCAATGTCAGCAAGCAATGTACCAAATTGTATTCTCATGTCCCTGCATAAACACAAATGTATGGTCAATCCAAATGATTGTAAATAGGTAATATGCTTTTTATTCTTAATAAGACGATGCACTTTTATGCAGGAGAATAATAAGTATGTTGAATTGCAGTTATAAATAAGCAAGCAAATGTAATGACACAATCGCAATAAAGAAACTGAAATGCCTGGCATATATGAACCATGGCCCTATCTAATCCGATCAACACCCTCAGAAGAGCAGAAATCATACCTTATCATGTACATAACAGAGCTACTTAAGAAATGTGAACTGCAGAATTTTTGGGCTGCTTTGACTCCTTCCTGCAATAACAGAATTATTTGCTAACTTCAGAGAGGAGCCATGAAATTGCTACTTAGCTGCCTCTGAACTTGCAGACACAGAGTATAAGCAACTATCAATCAAAGCAGATCAATTAAGTTTATTGTTAAGGATACAGCTATATAAAGAATTGTAAATGAGAATACACTAATTCATAATATCTAGTATACTCATATTACTAATGAGCTCAATTGGAAAAAACTTACCCTACGAATCAGGAAATTACCGTAACCAGAATATACAGCTCAACTAATCTCCAAATATCAGATATTGCACAAAATCACCTAAAAATATGCATGGATTCACCTCATAACCGTGTCTCACAACATTCCCCCTCAAGGTGGAGGTGGAACACTGGTTGGTCTAATTTTTCTTTTAGTCAATTTTCCTATTGTCCATGGCTAGGATTTTGGTTTTTGTTTTTGGGTTCATAGGGACAGGGAAAAAAGTGGGGCACAGAGCAGGATATCAAGGATTGAGTATAAGACATCTTACCACACTTAAGATTTTATCCCATTTTTGATAAGCAATCAGCATTACTAGATGATCAGATTGCCGGCTATCATCAGGTGCAACAGTTGCATCACCAGACTGAGCAGCCAACAGAGCTAATTTTGCTCTTTCAACATTATCTCTCTGCAAAGTGTATATTGTGTATATATCATTTCTATCAATGAAGTCGAGAGAAAAATCAATAGAATGTAATGTAAGCACCTCATCTTTTGGATACACGAACGGCGACTTGTAGCTCAAAAATGCTGAAATGGTAAGAATTGGAGACAAGCAGCCAAATATTCCACCATATAACATCATCTACACATGAACAAAATGATTATAAACATCAGAAAAAATGCGACTGAACCCCAAGTCTTTTTCCCAAGGAAGAACACCGGAGATGACTTCAAATGTAGTTGCTACACAAAAATTTTCTGGCGGAACTTGGATCACCAACCTTGAACAAATATTCCACATTTCCACCATAAATGGCACAGGAAAAGAATGTTCTACAGAAAGTCACTATCCATATAAGCATCCATTTCATTTATCTAGTTTTCTGCAATTTGAAATCTGGTCAGAAGATTTAAGTTTCATTCAAGTCCATGTTTTTCTTTGTTTTACATCATAATAAGACTACATGTATAATACTTGCAACCGTTTCTTGCATTGGGCATATCTCGTGCTCAAATTACAGATGCAGATATAAAAGTCATACAAAGAAGCAAATGAGAACAGGGGAATCTTCAAGGTTTTATATAGAATCCCAAGTCATCTAGGATTACGTATAGAGATTAATAGGCAAGTAGCACTACTACCCATTTACAATTATAATCCATCCTTATAAGAGAATCTTTTTAGGTCTATAGGCTCTATACATATTTATATAATCTTCTTTATTTCGATAGGGTGGATCTATTGAGAAACATAATTGTACTCATGCAGATCTATCTCAAGATGGCTARATAAGACATCGATTTAAAGAGCAGTRTTTCAAAAAASGGCCGAGGCGTACACCTCAAGGCGCGCTTCAAAATGATTTTAGGATTTATGGAGCGAGGCGCACGCCTCAAACACTCCTATGTGGAACGTGCGCCTCAAACAGGTGAGGCGTACGCCTTGAGGCGCCCGAGGCGTACGAGTAGGCAAACGTGGAATTTTTTTCTTTTCTTTTTTGTTTAAACTTCACTGTTCCTTTTTTTCCCTTCCTTATATCTTGTTATTAATAAATAATAATTAATAAAAGTATAAAAGAAGTTAAATAGAAGATTTAGGATTTGATATTCTCAGTACAACATCATTCGGCTGAAAACCTGTTGAGATTTGTTCTGATTTTTAGCTTGATATTTTCCTTACTTTTTCTAGGTGACTTTTAGGAATAGATTTGATCCTAGTTTTTCTTTCCTAGAATCTCTTGATTCTCCTAGATTTTCTAGGTCTTGGTTATATTGTATATCTATATACTCTATATGCCTCTGCATATATTAAATCTTAGGCATACAGCCAAAAAATCTCATCACTCCCTTTTCTCTTCTGCTCCAATTTGCCCTCCACCTTGGCACCCGTCGTCGCCGTCCGCACTTTCTGTCCAGTCAGTGATTAATATGTTGCTACTTATTCTTGTTTTTATCATTTCATGCTTTGTTTTATTATTAAAATTTGAGGCGTACGCCTCGCCTCGTTTCTGCTTCTCGTTTTTTAAAACATTGTTAAAGAGCTTAAAAGTTTTTCTATTGCTAAAAATGTGATTATATGAAGCATACCTTTCCAATCAGCACATCAACAGGGAGTTTAGCCAGATGATAACCAAGAGGTGACAACTCTTCATTTCCTTCAATGGCACCAACCTGTAGATGTGCTTCAATCAAAACATGGCTATCCGGGACCAGCATGCCTTTACTGGAAAATAAGAAACCCTACTCTGTGATAGTTCAGTTCTGGAAAAAAGCAAAAACCATACCTCGTATAGCGAAGAAACAGCTGACGCAATAGCCTCTTCCCTTGGAGGTTCCAGGGCCTAAAAAATAAAACATAAATACTCAGCAAAAATATAAGCTGTAGGCTTAGAGAATATGAACGTGAAACAAATTCCAAAAGCCATGTGAATGAAACAGATAACCAATAGATTAATAAAAGAATTACCTTAGACAAAAATTGCTTTATGCCACCAAGAGAAAGTAATTTTACTTGCAGACATAATTCTACCAGTGGCATCCGCATCATCTCAGGGATCTAGACAGCACAAGCACATTGATAACATTTTAGAGGTTGAGTAAAATCAAGCAACAATGGGACAAGTGAAGTCTCACTGTGAACCTCATCCTTTTTCTATTTGTCAAAAACCAACTTATCCTCACTGAATAAGGAGGCACTCAGTACCTGGTATGGACGCATTAGCTTTTCATATCTGTGATGTGTATACAAACAAAAGCAAATTCCTGGCTTCACACGCCCAGCTCTTCCTCTCCGTTGCCTAGCATTTGCTTGAGATATCCAATCTTCAACCATGCTTGACAGTTTCTGTTAGCATCATACGAATAATAAGGATCTTAGTCCAGGTACTGCTAAAAACTTACACACACCCTTAAACTTGCTCTCAAATTAGAGCAAGCTCCATACTCTACAAATGAACTGCACCTTCCTTAGAAGCTATCATAATCCATAACAGTGCTATTTCTAATGAAGTTCAAGAAAATGAGCACGAACCTTGTGTGGGTTATAACGGTTCTCCTTGTGCTTTCCACAGTCTACCACATATACAACATCATCAATAGTTATACTTGTTTCTGCAATATTTGTGGCAACTATAACCTGGAACACAAAACCAGAACCAAGAAAGAAAAATAAAAAAATATGTTATAAGAAACCATAAACAAAGAGATCCAACCATCAAATACACAGATAACCAGTTTCTCAATTTTCAAAATTTCTATTTTAAACAATTTGTTTTCCTGCTTAATAAGAAAACTTTAGATTTCTTAGCACAATTCTTTGCTATATTAATATCTCAGACACAAGAACCGGAACTTGTTTATGGTTAAGTGGTTTTCAGTGGATAGTCTCGCCAAAAGGGACTGATAATGCACTCAACGAAACAAGTCTAAATATACTTGCCAAGCAAATATCTATAACTAACACATAAACGATGACCAACAGCACAGCGTTGCAAGTTTTTTAAATTAACTTATAACATCACTTTATCCGTTTTACAATGAATAATTTACTAATGCCAATCGAATTGAGTCCATCTCATATACCTTAATAAAGCTAATCCTTAGTTGTTCACCTATTTTGGTTTAAAGCTATCTGAAATACGGGTAACTACCTGACCATACAAATTCAGGTGTAGATTGGAAGAAAATCTCATAAGTATTCTTCAAATGCCACACAGAAAGTATTGAACAAACCTCGAACGGATGGTGCATGCTCTATATATTTGAATAGAACTCACTATACCATCTAAGTGAATCAAGAACTACGGAGGAAAATTTACCTTGCGTATGTTATCAGGAGGTTTCTGAAACACCTTCTTTTGATCCTCGGGTGCTATAGATGAATGTAATGGAAGAAGCCATTCAGATTTATGTCCCCCAAATCGGTGAGAAGCAGAAAGTTTATCTAGCAGCATATTTATTTCTGCAACTCCCTGTCATAGTAAATGTAACGCCCAATGTTCTAAGTTGGTTAATAAACATGCCACAGACGCAGATGGAAAGATAAACTCTATGAAAGTGTACCAATGTCCCTACCGGTAAAAAGACTAGTATGGCCCCCTCATTGTAAGATTCATCAATATGGCGCACCAGGTCCTCAAGAAGATCATAATCAATATTATCTTCATTCAATCTTTTCTGCGATATATGGTCATTCATAAATATTGCAACAATGGCTCATGAAACGTAATACACATGACGAGTGATACACACCAGATTTTGGTGAGTTTGCTCACTGTAATTCAGATAATCACTTTTAACATAATACGGATTAATAATTTCCTCAGAAAGTAAGGACTCGTCACCCCAGCCAGATAAAACAAGATTTTTCTTTCCCCTCTTGTTGCCAACAGGAGCTCTCTGCAAATACGATGATAGAAAGAATCAAAGAAATGAATGCAAAACAAGACACACAATGTACAAGCATGTATGCAGTTAAACACATATAAGTAGCAATCAAACTACCATACACGGAAGCAAAGTTTCCAAAGATAGAAACCAATAAAATATGCAATGACCGAACCACTACAAGTTACCAGCATATGAACAAAATTTCCTCATAAACACAAGAATATATTACATAAAAACTGCTTGCCAGTCTCTCTGGAGGGTCTTCGACAGGAACAAACTCCACTCGCAATAACTCAAGGCCTATAATTTATATGAACAAGCAAAAGGTGCTGAGTGCCTTAATTTTGTGCTAATGAAGTTGTCAAACAATTTACCAATGCACTGTGGTTGTATGGATATGCATACATAAAGAACACTTCTTTCTGTCCTCTCTAATGGGGTCAGGAAATTTATCTCTTAATTTATTTACATATTTACTTATGTGTGTGAGTGTTGATTTTGGCATAACCACATTTCAATTGAATTTGTACCTTCTCTGCCCCAGAAATTCCATAGTTTATAGATGCAGGAGAATCTGAAGCAAGGCGGTAGTCCAGCTTTTCATGTATATCCTCAAGAAACTGAGTTGACACAGGATGGGTTCGACCTTGAGCAGTAACTACAGGGCAATTACCAAAGTACTGTGAAAACATGCGTGAATCAACTGTTGCAGACCTACATGACAATAACGATTACGAACAACCTTTCAGCGGGATTAATTGTAACTAAAAAATATCGATCAAGAGATACATTCACAACAAAACAGATAGATTACATACATAAGAATGACTTTCAACTTCGATTTGCCGCTAGCATTTTGCTTCTCAATCATATTCTTCAAAACAATGAGCAGAAAATCCCCCTGTACACAAAATGAATCTGGGGAGCTTAGTCCATTTTGATGGTAAAACCTTTCAGCATGTTTACAAGTTACCAAGGAAGATCATAATTACAGAAGAAGCAACTGCTGAGAGACCTTCCTGTGTGTGCTTTATATCAAAATTTATTCTCTAAATTCATGCCTAGGCTTCTGCTTGACTAAAAAAATATGAGCTTTTTGCTGATATCTAGATTTTAATTTCATGATACAAAAAAAGTAAGTACGTAGTGAAGTTAGTGCAAAGTGACCCAAAAAAAACAAGGGTTTAGGGATAGCCTTGTCAAAAGGTTTTATATTGACACAATAAAGAGACCAAAGGTAATTAATCATATGATCTCTCAATAATGTAAGCAATATGGATTTTAGAAGATGAAATACAGGAACAAACAAAGTTTTAAATTATTTACAATTCTAAATAATACAAAGTTCTCTCTATCCATAA
The DNA here is from genome assembly GCA_014905375.1 of Phtheirospermum japonicum. Taxonomy (NCBI): domain Eukaryota; kingdom Viridiplantae; phylum Streptophyta; class Magnoliopsida; order Lamiales; family Orobanchaceae; genus Phtheirospermum; species Phtheirospermum japonicum. Next base: position 334,963 of record BMAC01000697.1, on the reverse strand, counting down.
CCAGAACTGATTTAAGCTGTATATAGTAAACTAATTACACATGTTCTTCAAACAAGCAGATCAATTCTTAGTTACCTATTTGAAATACTAATATCAAGCAACAACACAAAAACTCATAAGGTGCATTCTTATCGCTTTTTAACATATTAACACCCCAAAGATAGAATCAGGGGATGCTTGGTTGGTGGGTTTAGGGAGTGGGGAATGGGAAAGGGAATTAATGTGGTGGTTGATAACTAAACCACTATGGGTTTGATTGCCCAATTTTTGGTATTAAGCCATACCCCCCACAAATGGGGGTTATCAAACCCATTAACCTCCACAATCAAACCCATTCCCATTCCCATTCCCAACAAATTCACCAAGCATCTCCTCAATGTTCTATCAATCATAACATTCAAAAGTTGCGCTCGTAAGGATGCATTTCTGAAGTCGGAGGAAGAAAATTCATAAAACTTATATTTGCGGTGCATGAGACAAATCATGCATTTTCTGTAAGTGTAATGAGTGGTGTTGCCAGAAATGATGACTAGTGAAGGTGACAACTTGTAAACATTTCCAGTTAATAGAAAGCATGGAATCCAAAGGACACACTAGATCAAGAAGTATTGGACTAACCAGAAGAGACCGCTCGTGCACTTCATCAACTACGACATGACTAATATCAGCCAATTCTTTATTTCCCTGCAAATTCATGCCAGAATAAGGAAAGAGAGAAATGAAAGATCTTCCATCTTCATGGCAATTAGACTTTCACTAGAGCAACGATATGAGTATTTTAAGAAGGAAAAAAATGGAAAACAAAAGAGGACAAAAAAAAAAACACTCTCACTGAAGTACATATAATGTCCACAGCATCTATAACCGGATCAAAATGATGTAAGGCCGGTTAAAAACAGTGAGCCTACCGATATCATCCTCAGAAGTATGCCAGTTGTACAAAAAAGAAGCTTTGTTCGTTCATTCCTACAGCAGAAAGCATATATAAGAAAATGCAAATCTAATCCAACATTCACAACAAAATGATGATGAAAATGAAGACAAGCATGCATCTGAAACACAATAATTAGGTTATGGTGAAAACTAATAGCTTCAGATAGACTAACATGTGGTCATATGGACAACAAATATTAAAAGATGAAGTTATTAGGTCACTATCACCATGAAATGTAAGGAATATGCGTTCACTGGCGGAACAATGCCACTGCTTGAGTCTAAAATCTCTCAATAAAAAACTCCGTCATAATCAACCAGCAATATTTATGTATCAGGTGTACAACAATACAGATAATGCAGAAATTCTTTGAGAAAATACCTTTAGGCTCCATTTGGATGGAGGGATTTGAGGGAATTCAAATCCATTGAGTTTATTTGGAATCTTTGGAATGGATACAATATATTTCAAATCCTTTAGGCTCCACCTATTTTTGGAGCCATTTCGGAGGATTTCAAATCCATCTTATAGGGAGTCATTTGAAATCCCCTCCAAATCCTCTTCCCAAATCCAAATGCAACCATAGAGAACCAACTATGCCGACCTCCATTTAAAAAACAAAAAGAGTTCCCCTCTATAGTGGAATCAAATATAAGAAACTTTACACATGACTTGTATATTTTGGCCTCTTGCTCAGCTGACTCGACACTAAAATTACACAATATAACCAACATTAAACGCATGGAATGCACAAGATACTAGGAAATTACCAGTTAGAAAAAACGCAGAGAAAAACAAATTCAAACATATTACATATCAAAATTGTTAAATTAAATACAGAAATAAATAGGTCTGAACCACGAATGTTGCAGTGATGATATACGATCATACCAACTGGAGATATTTTCACATTCATTTCTCTGCGAAAACCCTTTATTTATGGAAACATATATTTTCAAGAAAGGATAACAATTGATCACCTTGCACTGTCTAGACGAACTTGATAACCAACCAAAGAATCATTTGATCCTGGAGATGATTCACAGCGCTCATCAGCAACTCTTTCAGCAACAGAAACGGCCTACAAAAGATCATCGCATAACATCAAGCATAACCATCACACTGAACATACTCTAAATATGATATAATAAGTATAAACACGACTCAGCATGCCTCTTTGGTCTCAAGTAATGAATCATGATTAAAAAACTCAAGGAAGTTTCTGAAGTTTCTGAGTTTTGGTGAATTATGTGACTTGCGTATCATTCAGCATCAGCACAGAGGGCAGAGAGAGAAATATTACACACAAGAACAACAAAAAGCTGGATATACCAGTATTATTTTCACACAAATATGCCAAAAGTTCAAACAATCCAAGGTTATTTTCTCAGCTTAGGTGCAAGAGAACACACATTGTTATTGATATTATTACACAATGAGACCAATAAGCCTATGTTATGGGTGCGGATATTGGCACCCCGGTTTTTTATGAGAACACCCAATTTATAAATTTCAGGGTGTCCGGATGAAATTTTCGAACATTGTGTTAATATTCGTACAGAAAATTTGAACACATTAAACATTAACACATTTTCGGGAAAAAAAAAATTTGAATATTAAACATGTGTTCAAATTTTTTTTCCAAACATTAACACAATGTTCGAAATTTTCATCCAAACACCCTAGAATTTACAACATGGGGTGAAATCATAAAATATTGGGGTGCCAATATCCACCCCCCCTATTTTATTGCTAGTGAGAACAACAAGCCGATAGCTGAGAGATGCAACTCAGTAATGTAAATTCCTCATGGATTGGGATAGTAGCCTGATTCTCAAGAGTGATGCCAAATTATGTTTTGTTTTGTAAGAGAGAATAGTAGGGATGGCAATTAACCCGGTTGAAATGGGTACCCACCCGCACCCGCCAGACGGGGATTGGGACAAGTATGAAATTGCAGGTTTTCGCGGGGGCAGATACAAGGATAGGGATAATGTCACCCCAGGTACCCACCCCCGTCTCATACCCTCATATATTATCAATTATATATATATATATATATATATATAGGATTAGGTTCAAATGAGAACCATGTCCCCATATGTTAACCTAGGGTCAATTATGGGGCCTTAGATCTAATTAAATGGATGGATCAGATTTTTTGTGTATTTCCTTATTTAATTAAAAGCATTAGGATTATATAATAAAAGTTGTATATAACTGAAATATTAATAAAGAACTGTGATGGTATAATAAAAGTACTGCTGGTATATAATAAAAGCACTAGTTCGCAGGTTCGCATATAAGGACATGGTTCTCATTTGAACCCACCCATATATATATATATATATATATATATATATATAATATATATATATATATACTAGAAATAAGAAACCTTACCTAAAAATTCATTCCCATGGATTTTTTTTAGTAGTAATAATTGATATGCGGGCTGGTACGAACCGGGTATTGCAGACTGGGCGGGAGCGGTAATCGGGTATAGCGGTCGGGGGCGAGGCAAGTAGTATACTCGCGGGGGCGGGGCGGGTGTGGGGGTAATTTTTTCAAGCAGTTTCCCTGGGTGAGCATTTTTCTCTTCGAAACCCATTAGAAGGGGGCGGGGCGGAGGCAGGGGTACCTGCCCCGCCCGTCCCCATTGCCATCCCTAGAGAAGAGCGTGAACTTGCTTGGTTGTGGCAAATGTAATGATTAATAATGACCAAACACCCTAGAGTTTACTTGTTGAGATCTAACTGATTTTTATATGTTCATCCAAATCTAATGGTGTATTTAGCAGCTATTGGGTCAAGTCCAGTGTAACAGGATGATCACAACTCGACATGCCAGATTCTTGCATTTTATATGGATTCTTTTCAATTTCAATTGCAAATAGATAAATCATCTCAATTCTGATTTTTCAAATAGTAACTTTTCAAATTAAAAAAGTTAAATCAAAAATTATAAATAAATTTTTAAAAGATGGTTGTTGCATGTGAGGCCTTATTCTAAAACTTTTTTGATTTATAAATATTTAATGAAAATTTACTGCATGTGATTTACATTCTAATTCATTTATGATTTATAACTCAAAAACAATGTATTATGATATTTTCTCTATTAAGAATACATTCGATTTTTATACAAATTGTGGGATCTGATTAATGTTGTTTTCGTATATTAAGTTTCTTTTTATTACTGGGAATGAGTATGTGATTGATTAATGTCTGATACAATGATATTATAACGTCTGGCATGCTTTGTTAATGTTCATCCTATACATATCACATTGCTGTTTAATCATCTTAGTGGGAATGAGTATGAAATTGATAAATGTCTGTTATACTATTTTGTTAATGTTCATCCTATATATATCACATTGCTATTTATTTATCTTAATGGGAATGACTATGTAATTGATAAATGTATGTTATTCCCTTTGCTGAGATTGTTCTTCCTATATATCATATTGCTACATCACATTGTTTTGTTATTGTTCTTACATAATTTCAAAATGTCATTGAATATAGAAACATAATCACAAACTGTAAGCTAGCCTAATTTTCTTATCTTGGATGATAATTATACAACATATCTATATGATAATTCTTATAATACTTTTAAATTGAAAAATATATTATGTCTAAGTTTATCGTCTGGAAACCTGACATGACTTATCTTGGATGATAAGGCATCTGATGGGAGACTGGTCTAAGTAGGTGTAACAATGACACGAATAAAGACATAATTTTAAAAAAGTTATTATCTATATATGTTATATAATCCATCAACAATAAAAATATAATTACTACATATAAGTTAACCTAATTTAATTTTACTGCAATTCTATACATAAGATAGATCTTGAAAACATAGTCCTAATTATGTTGTCTGAAGAACATGCAAAAGCTTACCCTAACACTGAAGTTCATACTTTCTTTCACATTCAGAAGTTGTCTCGTAAATCACGTAGTTAGTAAGCGAAGATTGTATCCTAAGAGGAGTAAGAGGTAAAATTAACTCAGCAGATGTGGTGCATATGGTGAAATGTCAAATTAAGTCCTACTGATGTTTCAAGTTCGAGCCTACTGCCAAGTCATGGGTGCAGTATTTGTATAGCATAAAATACAGATCTTAAGAGTGTTAGTTAAGGGAGAAAATGAAGGAAGACGGTATGGATTGCACATCTAATTAATCACACAGAAAATCGACTAGTACACAGGCCTCCATTGGGATGAAAGTGGAACAATTGGGGGCAGACATGAACATCTAAATATCATGGTAAACATAACCGGCCATCTCATGTTAAATTTTGGAACAATTAGCAAAATTATGTGTATAATTGCCAAAAATGTATAAACCCTAATACTGGCATGCAAATCAACAGTTTGCACTTGCACATATATTTATAAAAAAGGAAAGACAAAAAAATACCTCCAAAAATTTTGGACGATAACCTACACATCAATCAAAATGCCAGAATAATGCAACTGAGTAATATAACTAACCGCAATTCTCCTGGGCTGAGTGCAAATTATATTACAGTGACCACCACATCCTGCTTCGATCATGTTATCTAATATATACTGTGGGACCTGCATAACCACCACAACGACAGAACAAGCAGATAATATTCAAAAAAGTAACAAGAGATTAGCTCTGAAAATAAGAACTTCCACAAGTCGCTTAAGAAAGCAGAATAATATGAATCTCAAACCTGAGTTGTCTTTCCACAGCCTGTCTCTCCAGAAATAACCACAACACTATTTTCTTCAAGCAAATGTAGAATGTCATCCTTCACCTCAGCAATTGGGAGGCTAGATCTTGACTGCAACATGTCCTGCTCGTGGGGAGGGGAAAAAAAAGGATAGTTGCATCATAAGCAAACGTGTCTTTAAACTTGCGGATTTGGAAGGACTAAAAAATCAGACCTCATGTTTCTAAATAACTCAGGTCTCCACCATTTAAATAACGAATGTATTTTCACAAGCACAGATCATATATTAGCATTTAGATATAGTGTAACAGTCATATGATATAGTTTAATTGTCGCAGAAATAAATGCATGTCTGTGAACTCCTAAGTGACTTAAATTGAGAAGTTATTCATGAATGACTAAATAACTTGATCAACAGCTATTTCAGCTTTTATATAGAGCCACAATATCGCCCAGAAACTTCTACGGATGAGTAGCCATTAAAGGTCATAGATGCTCATAATAAATTTTACATACAAATGTCCCAGGTCATCTCCAATATCGTGCACGTTTTCTAGACAGGGAAGACCAACCTTGTACTTCTTCATTTCCTTTTTACGCTCTTGTTCCTTCTTCAGATAAATGCTCTCAGCATCCACATTTCTGTCCACACCTGCAAACAAATAATATGACTAAAGAAGGATCCAGAAAGAATATTCAAGAGCTAAAAGGATAGGTATGCAGCTTATAGATAAATGACCCAAAATTGCACTTGTACATTGTCATGCATGTATGACTGTTTACAGATCGGATCATGAGCATGCCAAATAAGATAAAGGAATTTCTATTTTTTCCATTAATAGGCATAATCTTGTGCAGCACAACACAACTACATCTAGGTCTTTCAAACAGAACGACTATGACCACCAATCCTCTTCATAATTATGCAGAACTTACATACACTGAATAAGCGGAAGCAAGGAAAGTAGGCAAAAAAATAATACGCTGAATATGGAGAAGCAAGGTAAGTTGACAAAAATTCAGCACTATAATTTAATCATCAGCATGCTACAGAAATTAAAGAAATGAGGTGTGAGAATATTTTTTGAATAATGCATATTGCATGGCATGCATTAAACCTGAATGATCATGTGCTTCATAACACAACAAATATGATACAGACCACCCTTCCCTTCATAAATACTACAGACACACACACACATACATAAACATCTGGTCAGGGAAAAAAAAACTTGACATACTTTCAGTGTTCTGATTAGTGCTACCAGTAATTTCCTCAACACTAAATGGCATTTGCTTCTCTTGAAGAGCACTATCCATGTTATCAGCCTCAACAATATGCTCAATCTTGTCAGAATTCAACAATGAGTCCACAAAACCAACCCTTCTATCTTCATGTTTGTCTTTTAAAGAAGTGAACAAATCTCCTGTAAATTTGAGCAATAAAACAACTGGAGGATTATAAAAGAAAATACCAATAATAATAATAATAATAATAATAATAATAATAATAATAATAATAACAATAACAACAACAACAACAATAGCAACAACAATAACAACAACAACTATAGAAATGGGAAATTTTTAGACTCAACAAGTTTTACAGTTCTCAACCCAAAACAAAAAATAGCTTCAGGTAAGGCCAATCACCTTCCTTCCATTTCAGTACCATCGAAGCATAGGGCTCTAAAAGTGCTAGTTGAACCGGTATATCTGGAAAGAGACTGTAGAGCGCATATGCTGCTACTCCATTTTGTGAATCCTGAGGTGAAGGGTTAATTAAAGCCTTTTGGAAGAAATTAGTGAGACAAAATCACTCAGATGTGAAACTTCTATAAATAGATAATTAACAGTGTTAGTAAGCGGGCGCACAACAGAAGATAGAAATTAATCATTCGAATACAAACAGATGGATCAATGGGGCTCTAGACAATTCTGAATCAATACCAGGGAGATTGATGAATTTTTCACACCTAAAGTTCATTAGTAAAAAGATGACTCTTATGAGAGCCCCAAAAATATATTGGAAACAGACCCGGCAAATCTTCTTTGTCAAAATATTTATGCTAGTTAAGGCATTTAATATGTTCAAGCAAAGTAATATCCAAGTAACATATCATAAAGATATATTTATTCTCTCCTTTCAAAAGTAATATCAAAGTAATAAAATGAAAAATATAATATACAGGTCTACCCAGTAGGTACTATCATGTCCACTAACATTTGAACATTACAGATTTCTGAAGCAGAAACCCTACAGCCTGCATAATGCAGCACTTGCAGCAAATTTGAAAATGACCAAGTTTTCGCTTGCTCCTTTTGTGCAATGTAGACTGGTTGTTCTAATTTGTTTATTTAACTGCTTGAAAAGTATTGGCGGAGGGTAGGTGCTATACCTCAGGTGTATTGAAACTTTCATCTTGACTCGGAAGCTGAATGGTTGTCAACCCTCCGGCTTTTCTATTTTTACCCCTCCCACTAGCTTTGCGTAGTATGCTGATAGAGTAACCAGAATTCTGCCCTTTTCCAACTCTATCATATCTTGGCGCTTCCCATCCTGATCTTTGACAAAGTTGGTGAAGAAAAGCCTTTGGAATCTTTTTTGGATCCCCCTATAATTATAATCATACAACAATAATTACACCAAATCCAATATTACAATAAATGCAAAAAACACTTCATTCAAAGGAAAACTAATTCAGTAACCAGCAAAGAGGGCAGGCAGGAACGAGTGGGAAGGGAAGCATTGATAAAACAGATGGAGAATATACATCATGGGGGTAAGAGGATGATAGTCCATGTCTGTCAATAAGAGTATAAAATATGAAACACGATACATCTTACAATCCTAGAGTACATCCGATTGGCAGAAGTGGGATATTAAACAAATTAAAGCAATCAAAATTCCAACATCAAATCGCCTCAGATAGCAGTTAATACCATGATGATATTCATGGATGGTATTTCTTACCTTTTTCCAGACTCCTTCCATTTTCTCTATGTTCTTCTCACTGCAGAGTTCTTTCATTTTTTCTTTCTTTTGCAGTTCCAATATTTCAGGTGAAATTTGATTAGACGTGCCGCCGTCTTCCAAAAAGAAATCACCAAGTTCTACATCACCAGATTCACTTTCCAAAGCATCTCCATTTTGTATAGGGATACTTAAAGAAGCAGTGTCAGTTGAGTTATCATGTGAACCAGAGCTACTAACTTCCTTTTCATCAACTTCAACCCTAAACTCAGTACAGGCTGTATCATCTTCTATTCTACATACATTAACCATATCACCATCAGGGTTGTCTGAAGGGACAGGATCAGAAGCTACATCGTCACTTGCACGACGGGAAGAGCTTACATATCCAGATTCCAATATATCGATAGATAATCCTGAAAATTAATTCAAATTCAAGCAACATGATGCACCTTAAATGTGTCCGAGAATGGTGAAAGTGAAGACACATTAAAATTTTCTACTACCTAAGGCTGATATCTCCTCTTTAAGTTTCCGAATGATAAGACCCGCTTCGTTCTGGCTTTTTTTGTCACCTCTATCTTTAGCAGTTGCAGCTTGCAACCTAGCAGCATGATAGTCCTCAACAATTAACTCATAATTGCTCCTTGGCTCGACCTACCACAAAAGTATAGCATAAAAAATAGGAATTAAAAATGAAACATTGAAACCTCTTCATCGTGTTTTCGAAGAGGTAGCTAGAATCATTAAGCCCGGGAGATATGGTTACAAGTGCACATGTTCGAATTGAGTTATTATTGAAAAAAAAAAACATAAAAAAGATAAACTTTTAAGAGATGATATATGGAAAAAGCAAGATTCAAAATAACTTGGATCAAGAAGAATGGGATAATTTAAATAAATAAAAGGTCAAGAAGACCCTAGATAGTTATGTGTGTCAGTCACCTCATGTCTAGAATCCGTGTAGGATGACAAAAAAGCTACGATTGCAAAATTGAAAAGTAGATCAAGGCTTGCTCGAGTGATTTAAGTAAAATAAAAAAAGGATAAAACAAAATACTACATCTTTATCGATACTAATTTTATACATGTTAATCATTATATGCGATAACAAGTCATGATAATTCATATTGTTACCACAATGTGCAATTCTATAACTGGAAGTACCTTCTTTGATAGATCATTATCCATTGAAGAATTCTCCCAAGAATCAGATTCATCCTGCAAAAGAAATTTGTACGATTAACCATCCTACTGTAATTGTGATTCAATACAAACTTGCCAGCTTATGTTCTTTTCCTAACACATATAATATATATATATATATATATATATATATATATATATATATATCAATTTAACAACACATAAAGTAGATAGAGAAATCCAGAGTTTATTCTAGATCCTGCTAATAATTATTCTTCTCACAATTTGGCTGCAACCAATTTTAGTGGCAAGAAAGTGAGGAAATATCCTATCTCATCGAATATGTGGATCGGCTTGAGATAATGATTTTACACATTATTATATTACTATCATTATACTTGATTCAATGGAGCTGAAAAATCAATCTAGGTTTTCCAGTAGGGAAGAATATGATCGCCTACAGTTCTCCACACACTTAAGTAGAAACTAACGCATGCCTCTAATGCATCTAAATGGTGGCAGTATTTAAACAATCAAAGCCCACACAATTATTCTTGTTTCTTATTTTCCTCTAAAAGGCAAAAGGAGATCTCAATCAAGTTAGCATCAGGTTTTTAATAGACATTTGTTTTTTTTATCCTGCAGATAGAACCAAAATGATGCAAAGTCTTTCAAATATAATAATCAAATTATCTGGAAACGTCTCATCCTAGATTGTATATATAAACCAACATGTGAAAGTACCTCTTCCTGTTGTTCCATATATTGACGGATCCAATCTGCTTGAGAACGCTGAACAGACTCTAATTTTTCATCATCTTTCCGCTCTTTAATTCTAAGAGGAACATCTGCCTTTTGCTCAGCTGGTGAATCCCTCGACGAAACCCAATCCTCGCGAGCAGTTGATATGACACCAACAGAACCTGCCCGGAAAGTGCATTAAGATGTTGCTTATGTGCTCTGTGCCAAAACAAAATAATTGATAAAATGCCTATCTGGAAAACTAATTTAGCATCCAAATGAAATTGATTATGTCAGCACCTCCAATTGTATGCAAAGAGCTACCACTGGAGAACTTCAGTGGAAGCTCATTCCCTGGAATATTTAAGCATAGCCAGTCTAAAGCAGCCTCATATGTTGAACTCTCCTAGAAAAAAAAATAATAATAAAAATAAACAAAACGGCAAAAAATTGACCAGATTTTTCATATTGAGGCAACATAAAGGAAAACCCTAATGAAATGCATTTTCGGTTTAGTTGAACTAGTAAAAATATCCAATTGCGTCGGGCTACCTTGAGAGTGGAGAGAGCAAGTTCAATTTGGTCATCTTTAAAGCCATCGCAAGACAGCTTCTCGTAAGCTGATCGAAGTCTCTTCGCTTTCTGCCCTTTAGAGAGCGATTCATCGGACGGCGCCGCAGAAGGCGCAGATCGACCTGAGGTGAGAAGGAGACGGCGGAGGCGATTCTCGTTCTCCGCCGATAGTTGGAGTTTGGGGCCGGTGGATGGCGCAGGTTTCCCCTTTGATGACGACGACGATGATGATGACGCCTTCTGTTTCTGCTGTTTCTTCTTAGGCGCCATTTTTTGCGCACAAACAAAATCAGTCTGTGCGCCTATTATGCTGAGAACGGTTTGGAAGGGAAATCCGGAAGTCGCGAGTTTAAACGGTGGGCTGACCCTGGGCTACAGATTAGGCCCATTTATTTAAATTGGGCTGGGTCATAAAATTGCTGATGGAGTGAATTGGGACCATCCAATTAGGCAACTTACATCATGGGTTTGGGTCCATGATAGATGAAAACGGGTTCGTGACTCAAAAATAATAATAAATACATAAGAAACTAATAACGAATATGAGAATGGTAAATACTCCCTCCGTCCCAATTTGATAGTGTTTTGATTTCATACATATTAAAAAATTGATAGTTTATATAGTTAAATTATTAATTTAGTTAGTGAATTTTTTTAATTATACCCTTCTTAAATTCATTAATATCAATTAGTACTCATAGAAATTAGTGTTGGAATTAGTATATTTTTGTAATTGGAATAGTAAGATTTTGCATTGTAATCATCAATTTTCAATTTATGAGGTAGAAAACTAGTATTTCAAGAACATTAATTAAGGGTATGTGTGGAAAAAATTAATGATATGTTAAATATGGTAACTAAACTATCTTTGCGGGACGGACGAAAATGGAATAGTGAACTATCTTTGTGTGACGGATGGAGTAGTTATTATCAACTTCGTATGTATGTTTTTGTGAAATTTTGATGCTCATTCTTATCATCTTATGTTTACGTTTTTGTATTCATTATGTTTCTCCTAAGGATGACAATTTCGGCCTGGCCCGCGCTATTTGGGGCGCTCCACCTTGTACTCTGCGGTGGGACGGGCGGGTCCGAATACCACATCCGCTCTGCGGGTACCAGACCCGCCCCGACCCGTAAGATATTTATATATATATATATATATATATATATAGATAGATAGATAGATATAGATAGAGATATAGATATAGATATATATAAATAGATAGATATAGATATAATTTATATGATTATTTATATTTTTATACACTTAATATTATATTAAACATTTAAACATTAATAGTGATATTTTTTAAAACAAGATACATTAATAAAATAAAATAAATGATAAATAAATTTATAATAAGCTAATAAATGTATAATAAATATATTTTTTTTATTGTTGTTTTTATTATTTTTGTAGTCTTATGTTTAATTTTTATAGTAATATATTTAATTTCTTTTAATAATAATTAATATTTACAATTAAAAATAAGAAATTATTTAGCCGGATCGCTCCAACCGACCCGCCTCCCGTAATGGGTCACCCTGGCCCAGCCCGCGAGGTTGACGGAGCGGATACGGGTTTCGTAGTACCCAAACCGACCCGACCCATAGTCATCCCTAGTTTCTCTATTAGATGTATTATTTTGCACTTTTCCAAGATTTTCACTTTATGCTTGCATTTAATCGTGCTTAAGCACCTTTTATGCATGTTTTTTAATATTATTTAGAACTATTTCAAATAAATATTATTTGGTTTGATGGAATTATTTTAAAAGTTTGAACTATTTCAAATGCTACTGCTACAAGCGTTTCAAAGAAACTCATTGAGGTTTTTAATTTTATTACTCTTTTAACCTTTTTATTAAACTTATATATAACAATTATATATATTTTAATATATTAATCATATATTTAATTATATATATATATATAATATAATACATATATATATATATAATAATTGAATAAACAACAATGCATTAAATATTATATTAACTAATTAATCTACACATGCATATAAACAGTTTAATACACCATGCATGCAATTTATTAGCTATATATACGTAAAAACAACCATGCACATACACACAGCATCATATATGCACATGTATAACAGGCTGCACACACATATCTACATATTAACTATCATATATATATTTGTTTTTCAAAGATCAGAATGTACAGCATATGCATACACATAATATATATATCATATATATATATCTATACAGCATACTTTTCAACATATATATATATATATAACTTATATTATATCATCCCATGATCAGCCAATCATACCTGACACACGGCGACGGGCGGTCCTCAACGCGGCTGCCGGGTGAAGGCGACGGGAGGTGTTGCGGCGATGGCCCTGCGTTCGACGGCACGGCAGCAGGGGCAGCGGCGACGGGGAGCGACCTTTATCGCAGCGGCGGTGAGCGCCCTTTTCCGCAGCGGCGGTGAGCGCCCTTTCCGACGGGAGGAAATCTCGGCTCGCAGCAGTGACTCGGCTTGCGGAGAAGCAAGCGTCCGGCGATGGCGACATCGGCCTTGTTCTAGCGCAAGAAGGCTCTTGCCACTTGTAAGATTCATTTTTCAGATGCTAATGAAAATGAAGTTTTGTTTCCTTCATGTATGAAGTCTAAATTTCATAGATTACGCTTTTTGTGATTCTCATACAATGCACTACAATGAATTTGACTTAGTCTATAGTGATTTGTGGGGTCCAGCATAGGGATGGCAATGGGCGGGGCGGGTACTACGAGGCCCGAATCCGCCCCGTCAACTTCACGGGGCGGGGCGGGGC